>JAQQBS010000003.1:7872292-7899954 GCA_030347275.1 Microctonus aethiopoides | reverse complement strand
TTTTTTTTTTTTTTTGTGTATTTTTTCTTTATTATCACTCCTATATGTTCAGTGTGCGAATGGGGGTTTTCGTTTTATTGGAAGACATTTTGCGGTCGTCCACACGAAACGAATTTCTGCTTGCGAACAAACGTCACTTGATATCTCGTCAAACGTAAAAACTCTTTGCACATGCAATAAATGGAGAATATGATATGTTTAACAGTATGAATTTCTCGTAGATGTTTCGTGGGAAATAATATTCACGCGAGATTATATGAAGAATCTTGGAAAAATTTTTATTTTCCATATAGTAGCACTTGTAAAATACGAATAAAATTGTTAGAAAAAAAAAATGAATATTTTTTTTTTACTACAAAAGCTCTTTGATTTTTTATATGAAATAAAAACTATGAACATGGAGGATTCAATTGACATTGTATGAATATATATATATAAAAAGAAAATTGCACACTGTACCATCAAATAGATTGACAATTTATTTGTGCTCAAAAGAAATTAATTTTCATCAAACTCAATTCAACATGATTGTTTATTTTTTCATTTATCCTCGATTGAAAACATGTATTCATGTATCTATCACTAGTTATTTTTTTTTATTGCCGTGGTATTCATGAAAATAGTGTGGTTGGAATCGTTCACGGCTCAAAAAGAATTGAAACAATCAAATCAATGTGCAGCCAGTCGTGCAAAGCCACACGTGCGTGTACGTCATCCAAAGTGTTTTCATTTATTTGACGTTGAAGTAGAGAGCCACTTGGAGTGACAAACTCTAGTATCATTTCACTGATGATCCCCTGAAAGCATTCATTCCTTCAAAAGTCCATGAATATTATTCCATTCCTCCAATCAAACACAAAAAAAAAGAAATAAAAATACCTTCATCACATAAATAAACTTATAAAAATAATTCCACCAATCCAAATGAATTTTTTCCTATACAAATATTCAACCCTCTTCTCTATATCAATACAACATAAAATCTAATTTAATAATAAATCACCAGATGTTAACACGGCTGTAATATTCATAGAATTATTAACCTGTATAAATTTCTGAACCCATCATAATAAATAATACAACACTCTGTGCAGTTTAATTATCCATAAATGAAATATAAACGTTAATTAAATAATTCTATGAAGAGCACACAAATAAAATACAACAATGAAGAGAAACTATCGAACAATATTCATGATATATGAATGCAATTTTAAATTCAAAATAATAATTCAATGTACAAACTTGTGAGAACATCCAGTAAATTTTATTAAATTCCTCTTTGACTTATTGAATTTTATACAAAATTGAGAAATATAAATATATATAATTTTAAAAGCTCTGGAATATTCCCATTAAATAAAACTATTTACATTATCCAACAATGTCTAAGTGTATATATTATATACATATGTATGTATGTATGTATGTTACAGCGGAAATTCTGTCTCGTGTGGAGTTCGTCGTGTGCTTTTCCTGCTGTATATATTTCTGTATCAAGAGTGAGATTATTTGTCGTCACGGGTCGTCTGGCGCCGGGACATCCGGTTTCCGCGTGTGCACTCAGCTTTGATCGTGCATTACGCATTGGAATATTCTCAACGATACAAGCGCCATTTCACCGAATAACATCGTTTGATAGCTTCACTTGTACTAGAGTTTTCGCGCATTCAAGTGGATATATAAATTCACGAAAGTAATATTTAAAGAAGAAAAAAAAAAATGAATAAATGAAGAAAATAAAATTAAACTCAAAGCGAATGACCTTCACCAAGGGTGTCTATGTATATTTATACATATATATTATATATACATATATAAAAGCACTTACACACAAACCCTTTATGTGGCTTTATACTCCTTACTTATTCCTCTATACTAGTACTAACTTTTATACAGTCAGCGTCTCGCCGTGCTCGGCCGTTTCTCATGTATTCTCCGCCCAACTGTCGAAACTTGCGTTTTCATACGACGGCCGGAAGCTGAAAAGGAGCAAGAAATATACGACTACGATAAAAATCCAATGTTACCCATTGTGATCATTAGATTGGATGAGTCGATAACGTTTTATTCGCATTCGACAATACTTTCAATGTGTATAAAAAATATAATCCTCCAAGTTTAATTGGATAGAATAAAGTTATATATGAACGATGGTTAAATTAATAATTCAATAAATCGTAAAGTTGAAATAAAGAAAGAAAAAAATAGAAGACGATTGAATAAATATGAAAGGAAAATAATTTAAATTGAATTATATTATTACGTTTATTATTCAAACTGATCTGGATTATATTTTGCAGATTGAGCATTATTTTCAATTGGCAAGTGTGACACGTTTGTCATAGATAAATATTGATATATATGTATATATATGCATATATAATCTCTACATACTTTCACATTTACTTTCGTATTAATACATATGTCGATAATATATATTTTGCTGACTGCTATCGAATTTTCATCTCGTTCACGCGTGCCGGCGCGAGTGAGACTTTGACACATACAAGTGGAGGAGTTTTAAGTGAAATATCGATTGCTTTAAAGTAAAATGACATATCAATTTGTCGACATACGTGGTATAATGTGTATATATGTATATAATATAATAAAATTGAAGTGAAATAAATGAAAAAGTAATAGAAGAACGCGAATATATGTATGGAAGATATTAATATTAATATCAGATATGCAAAATTCAATAGCAACATCCACTGTGACATTCATTCAAATCTCATTATCGATATTCACATTTATACATATGATATATGAACATGCTATACTGAAAATACAGTGGATAAATTTGATATCTGTGTGTAGATGAATATATATAAACGTAGGTTGATGTCATTGATCAATAGTGATTCGATTAAAACGGATGATGGACATCAATTTTGAACTTTATTAATGTAAATTGAGCGACTGTCAGCTTTGAAATAAAAATTTATCGCATTAAAAGCATTATTATGTAAACAGGCCTTTAATTTGTCGCTAAATTTTCATATATAATTAATTTTAGATAATGTCTTTTATTCACTGTTTGCATCAGCTTCTGATGCAGTCTATATAATATACTATAGATATATTATTGAAAGTATATATGTACATATATGTATACAAATATGTCCACGAGCAAATATACATATACATCTATATTATTAAAGGATTTGAATTAATTAAATAATGTCGAGGTACAGAGAAATTAAATTGAATCGCCATACCCATGAGAAATAAATTTAATGTCATACCTACATCAAAATTAATTACATTTTCATCTTTAGCTATTGTTACTGTGTAGATATATTCATCTTTTATACGGATATTTATTTAATACAATGGTATTTATGTAGATAATGAAATGCTTTTTGTGTAGATGATTTTTTACTATTTTTTTTTTTTTTTTGTTAATTTTTTTTTGGGAAATCAATAAGTAATTAATTTATAATTCTGATTTTATCAAACAAATTTAATGATGAATTTAAGCTCTCTCACTCTCTCTTTTGCTTTTTCATTATATCGTTTTTGTTTTTTATTCCAGTTGGAAATTCTCTACCAGAAATTCATTATTTTCAAGGGTTTCACGTTGAATACACACACACACGTCTCGTGTTCTCGTCCTGAATGAACAAGTTAAGTGTTCAATGCTTGTGAACAAGTGTAGATAAACGTACATATATCCACGTAGATTAATATATTCTTATTCATTAATTCATCAGAATTTATAAACAAATGATGTTTAATATATCCAAGAGGAATAAATTAAAAAATCAATTTTTTTATTATATTCCTCGTCAATTTTACATCACAGAAATAATTTCTATTTCTGTATATACATTCCTTCTAATAATATGAAGACATTTTTTAGGTATAAAATAGAAATCTAAATTCATCCCCTAGTTTTCCTCACCACATCAGCAGAATATTTAATGTCAATACAAAATTCTAAAATATCCGACGTATATAATCAATACAACTGACATATAAAATCCACAAATAAAATTACATATAAAACTGTTCTATTTATTTATTCACATGCTCAAAAAAAAAAGTAAAAATGTCCGAGTCAGCATGAGACAGTCCAATATACATCAACTTTAACCAATAAATACAAACATATGAATATATATTACAAAGAAATTTTCAAAGTGACATTAAATTTCCTCTGGTTGACCATTTTGAAAAGTAGTGAGAATGCAATATTCAACTTAGCTGACGTGGTCACAAGACAACGAAAAATTCTCCTCTAACACTATAATTTTATTCCTTTCAACTTTTATTTTATATTATTACCAAATTAAATATAATATCCATTCAATAATAATGATCTTTATTACTATATTATCTTGTTAGTGTCGAATTTTGCACTTGATTCATTTGTGTATCGATCTATCTGATGCACACACACACACACACGAATTTAGATAGTTATCTATAAAGACACAGTCCAGACACGCTCATGTCAAATGTTCAAAGGCTTTATATGTACAGTACATGTAAAGTACTTCACGTGCCCATTCGAGAATTCTCACTCGCGTGGAAGAGACTCTCATAGAGTTGAGTTGCTCAAGTGTTGCTCTGGAAACTCTCTTACCTATGTATATATGTAGATATATATGTATATTTGTCTCAATCTCCCTCTGTTACTCTCCCTCTTACTCTTTGGCATGATGTGAAATGCTTTGCACGATTATTGAGATATGTCCAGACATATTGTACATTGATTCGTAATTCTGCAAGCACTTTGATCTCAATTTTTCACAGTTGAATTAATATATTTTTAATAATGAATCGAAATAATATTTTTATTATGCAGATAAATATAAATTTATTACAATTGACGATGAAAATAAAATTTTATAAAGTGATATTAATTCATTTAATTGAATGTTTAATAAATAATTAAAATTGATCAGTATTTCAAATTAATATTTCAATATATTATTCCATGATTTGAATAAATATTTAATATTTATTTATTCAATTTGAAATACGCGATTGAATAAATATTCTCGGACTTCAATAAAATATTCTGTTGCGATTATTAAAATACATAATTTGATTTCAAACTAGTGAATATTTTTTTTCTCTACTAAAAATATAAATATAAATATTTATATATGAATTTTCTTGTCAGAATTCTGCAACAGGTGCCAGTACTTATTATTATCTACCTACTTTAACTAGATTATACTGTAATGCACAGTGAATAATACGAAAAGAATAATAAAAAATATATTTCGTATTTTACTTTCAAAAAAAAAAAAAAAATAAAAACGCATAAATTTATCATTTCTCGCCAAGTTATTTATACACTTTGTTGGAGAACAAGGTAATATTACAATGACTAGTAATATTCACAGAGTTTTCATCTCACCCTTTATCTTCAGCACAACCCCGTGCACTCATCACGAGAACAGCACAAGAAGTACGACAAAGATCCCTATTGTTCACATTGTCGTATCGGCATCGTCGAGTTGTAGAGTTTGAGAATTAAACTTTGCTGGAAAACAATGCGCCGGCTGTGCGACACGCACTTATATAGACACTGACGACAATGATAATACGCGAGAAACTGCATGAGAACAAGAGAGATCTAAAAAACAGCAGGGGCCTGCAAAGTGGGCGAGCAAAGAACAATACGTTTGTAATATCCAAGCGCAAGTTAGCTATACATATTACATAATGTACAATAAGTATATAGTATCAGGATGGAAAAAGGTCTTTCTTACACTCGCAGATATCTAACATTCATATATTTTTTGCAGTGTACGACGGTCCTTTGCCACACACGCGACAAAAGCTCGAGACGCAATATTCGTGTCGCAAGTTTTGTCTGCACAAACGAATTGAATATAATATAGCTTTTAGTATATATATACATACATATTACATATGTATTCATATATGTATATTATACATATATATTGCGCATTTCTAAAGTTCAATATTGTCCTGGTGTATAGTATATTTTTTCCTTCCAGTTTTCATTATTTTTATTATTGAGAATATTTTTTTTTTTTTTTAGAACAAATGGATGAAATAAATTTTCTCTGTTGTAAAATATTAATTGTGATGATGATAATAATAAATATAATCATGATAATGGTTATGATAATGGAAAATGAGCGTTTTAAATTGAAATTAGATCAGTGTAAATGTATATGTGTGTCATTATTCCACTACAATTGTTCGAAGTAATTACTCTCGTCAAATTTGATGGAGCATAAATTGCAGATTTGCCAGCTGGCATTTGGCGTCATGTCGATATATAACGCGCAATAATCGATCCCCCAAATGTCGAATTAATTGAAACGACCAGTAACAGAATGCGAGAGGGTGAGAAAAAATGAAAATAAAAATAAAAAATAAAAATAAAAAATATATAAAAGATCATTCGATATCGTAAAACAACCGTTTATGCTTCGTCACATTCTGCATAAATAGGAAATTTATTTGTGGACAAAAAGTTACATTGTATAAACGTGTAATATTAATTATTTTGTACTGTACCAAAAAATAAAAGAGATAATAAAATTTTTTTACTTTATCATTTTATTATTTTTTTATTTTTCCATCATTTTCTTCATTTTCTTTCTTACTTGCGCCATCGCCAACTCAACAATGCCGTTGCATTCATAATGATCACGATAACTGTATAACGTTATTAAAATTGGCAATCGCGTGCCAAATACACCCCATGTAATATATAGTTATGAATAAAATATTTCCGCCTAACGCGACTAGAAAAAATAAAAGTCTCGAAACAACATCAAGGGAGTACAATCAATATATCACGTATAACGAAATAAAGCAAAGTAAAAAAAAAAAAAAAATATATACATATATAAAAAGGAAAAATAAAAAAAAAATTGCGACTGAAATTGTCGCAGCAAGGACAATAATAATTGAATATATATGTGAATCGTAAATTCATGCCCATCGGCAGCAATTCTTATTCCCCCAATAAATAATGCATGGACACAGTCATGACGGTGAAAATTAGGAGGGTAAAAATGCGCGATGACAGAGTATGAGAGAACTGAGATACAGACAAGCGAACGACGACGGTGAAGTAAAGTCTGTCTCATACACGACAGACTTGAGGTTGAATAAAACAATGGGTACTGCGAAAAGCACACAAAAGTTGCGGTCGTAGTGACGACGAAGTAGAAGAAGAGAGAAGGGTGCAGACGAAACGACAAGAAAGACTTTCTGATTTTATTTCTACTTCATTCTTATTGTAATAAATTCTGCATTAAATGGAAATTCCTGAACAAACTCGCCACCATACCATCTCAACTTTCCTCTCTAAAAAGAAAAAAAATAATACTGTACATTTCTCATTCTTTCAAACATATACAGTATACACACACCGATAAACAAAAAAAAAAAAATTATTTTCTCATCAAATATAAATAATGATTTCAGATAAATATAATTATTTATTAATTAATTCATTTATAAATACATATGTAATTATATAATAACTAATTTAATTATTAATATTCAGCTTGGATTATTTCACAATTTTAACATATATTATAAAATAATTATGTATGATATTTAATCTTCATGATGATCCGTGCCAATGGGATGCATAACGTGTATTTCACTGAGGAAACTTAAAAGGATAAAAGTAAAATATATAGAATAAAGTAAAAACCCATAACTACGACGAGCGAGAAAATCCATAATGTTGAGGTATAAAACAGAGCACATGAGGGAACAAAGAAGAAAAGCCAAGCAACCGTGCATCATGGCACTGGTTCGAATTTCCGTTTCATAGCCTGGTTGATGCGCAGCAGCAATGGTCCAGGTGAGGCCTAGACCAAGTAGAGTGTTGAACATCGGTCCACCGAAGCAAGCTGAATAACCCATCCGTGGATATCCCTGACGCGCTACCGCCACATTCGAGATGAGATCTAAAAGGGTTGATAGATTATATTTACATCATCGTATGCAAAAGCATCCTCAAGATATTATCTGGCTACTCTCGGTAAAGGATCATGAAGCTTATTCGTTTGAATTTGATCAAAGTGAACTTTACTGTGGCGTAATAATCTCATTTAACTCTCTTACTTTACATCCCTTCACTATTCATCCATTATCTGATAATAATCTAACTAACCGCAAATAAATTAATTCCGCTAGATAATTGGATTTTCATTTTAATTTTATTTACAAAACTGTATTATTATTTATCACTCACCGCTAATGCTGTTCCCCCAAGCGAGTAATGTTATGCCGAGCATTGGATCAGAAATACCACTAGCAAATCCTATGCATTGTAAAACTGACATCACTTCTTTTGCTATAAGCCACACCATCAACATTGAAGTTAAAAATCCCAAAAATGCAAATATCTGAAAAAAATATTTATTAATTTAATACACAAAAATTTTATTTCTTTCATTCAATTATTTTTTTTTTAATTATTTTACATTGTGATACTTTGGCGGATATTTTTCTTGTGTTATTAGAAAAACAATTACTCCTGTTATTACACAGAAACAAGTGATAATAACAATAATTGGCACTGATCCAATTTTCACACGATGAACTGAAATACAAATAGTTTACGTCGATTATATTATATACCTGAGAACATATTACGTATTTGTGCTCGTTAAAAATTTTATAGAGTTAGAGACAAGTACAAATCTCAATGGAAATATGTCTATATTTATATATACTATTCACCTCCTAGTATGACGGTTGCTAGAATTGGTGTCACACAGAGTTGTAAACAATTGAGTAACTTGGACCAACCTCGCTTCACCGCAGTTTCGTTTACCACTGGAACTAACAATTGAAGCAACAGCATAACTGGCGCCCGCAGTACCATAATTACTCTAACGAAGATCCTCGACGTTTGCCAGTTGTTCACATTGATGGGATTTATGTCGTAGAGAAATTCTTTGAAGAGCCCTTCAGGACGATTTTCATTTTGTCCATCAGATGAAATGTGACTTTCGTTATCTGCATCATCAGACGAACGTCTTACTCTACTAACACTTGCTAATTCCATCGTGATTGCAACGTCTGAATATAATTCACATAAAAAAAAATATAAAACAAAAATTAAAATAAATTATTATATTATATTTCATTTCATTAAGTTCATTTATATTTATTTATTTATTTACTTAATTTTTTCTATCATTAGTATAAATGATTTAATCATATTTTTATTATAAAATCAATCATTACCCGTTTTGATGTCTGCACAAGCTCCACAATACTGCGTTGTCACAATTGTTATAATAAATATTATGTAAATGAAAATCAGACCTGGAATGATGATGAAATAATAGAAAAAAAAATAAATTATACCACTGTGAATTATTAAATAATGAACAATGACTTTACTCAAACTTTCCCATATGTGAATGGACTGATCTTCGGATATGTATGCAATCCAAATTATTGCAACGGCATAGAAGCTACAATCGCGCATAAATGGTTTGGGAAGCACACGAAATGGTGAAAATATTGCTACTGAACCAGCTATAATAGCAGTAACAAATATTCCTGCACCTATGAGCTCAGTAAACATTATTAATCTTTCATCTCCCCCGTCGGCAACGATAGATGTAAATATATCCGGTGAACCATTACCAAATGCTAAAATTGTTACGCCAGCAATGTTTTCCGATAAATGTAATACAGAAGCAATTACTGATAATGAAGGACAAAAACTGCAAATGAATATAATTTAAATATAACATTGGGATGATAATATTATTAATTTATATTGTGAAACTATTTCTTTATTATTATTTTTTTTTTTTTTTCTAATAAAAGAAACTTGTGGATTTTGTTTGAAAGAAAAATATTGCCGGGCTTAAAATTTATCTACTTTAATACATTGAAATCCCAGAAGCATTGGATATAAAATATTTAAGTCACATCACGAGTTTCCAAGGTTGTTTGTCAGTTATCGTGGAAACTCCTTGATGTAACATTTTATACTGCTGTTCCCTGCTTTGAAATACATTTCCAACCATGTTATCTAGTATATTACCACTGAGATATATAAAAAAAAATATGATAAAATAGATAAAAATCCAAAGTTTTTTTCGTACAAGTTGTCGGATGTTACGGCTAATATGAAGAACAGATAGCAGAGCCACAGGATATACAACAAAAGCCCTAGGCTGAACCAACCATCATCATCTGTGCCGAATGTACAGAATAATATTTGAGCATACTGAATATGTGTTTCTAAATGGCAATCCTCAGCTTTTTTAACCCAATCACAACGTTCATTAACGGGAATGTACCAAGCATAAGCACAATCATCCTTGGAAAGAAGAAAATAAATTAATATACAAAATTAAACAAATAATTTTTTATTAATCTAATATATGAATTTTTTTTTTCATTCAATGTTTGAATAAATTACCTTACGTATTTCCAATCCGCCATACCTGTGCGCTGACTTTCGCCACTTCATTTTATTTCGATGCTCAACTGCTAAAAAGTTGCTGTCAACTTTCTCTCTTCCTCATTGGAATTGCGACCAAGTTCAGACGTAGACTCGTTGGTGAATTTAATTACTCTACTCTTTCGTGTTTCTTCTCTCTTTGACGACTCCTTTGCTTTTTAGCACTTTGTTTAAATTGTCATCCGCTGTTAAATATTAAAACGAGACACTTTCATTCCTTAAACATTTAACAATAAATCAACACCAATAAATTTGTCAAACATTCAATCTTTATAAAAATACACAAGGAAATAAATGTGGTAAACAATTTAATTTTATTGCACTGAGATTGAAATGAATAAAATTATATAATGAGGATGAGAAAATAAAATTGTAATGTTACAATGTATTTTTTTATTTTCTATACTTCATTACTGTCGAAATATAAAAGTGAACAGAAGGACACACGTCCACACTCGTTCATTCATCGACCAAACGAGAGGTTCATTAGTGTCAAAGTAGACTCTACTGGCGCTCATCTGTCGTTCTCTATATGTTTGAGTTAACTCAAGTTCGAGGAGTACATAGAGTGTGAGAAGAGGCAAAGAAGAGAGATGTAGAGTGATAAAGAGATAGGAAATGATATAATGAAAATACGAAATGGCAAAAGGGAAATAAATTCTCAAGTAAATTTTTGTTATAGACAAAATGACAAATAGATATTTCAAACAAAAGTTGTAAAATATATTTGGCTGTGTCAACACGATTTTTTTTTGCTTTCAGAATCGAAACACTGAATGATTGATATGTTTTGCAAACAATTTCAATGGTTATAACATTATTTTTCTTTTGTGACAAACAAACAAAAAAAAAAATATTTTTTATCATCATTTTTTTTTATTACTGACAGAGAATTGTGCTCAACAAATCTACTTTCTGTTTTTCTTTCTACTCATTGTGCCCTCAACTCCTCTCATTTATAACGTTACTTCACCATACCAGCAGTGAAATATATATAAAGAAGCCAGAATATGCAAAAAGCTTCTTTTCCATAGTAGCGGTGACTCTTGTAATTAATACAATGCTTCTGCAGGCATTGTTCTTCAGACCAGGAAATGTTGCCAACAGAAAGCTCTTTTACCTGAAAAGAATAATTACAACCGGGTGCTTCAGAGCTAGTCTTCGTGACTTCATTCAATGTTAAGATTCTTTTGAAATAAAAATATAAACATTTTATTTAGAATAATGAGCCAATTTTTTGTTCAAGTCAAAAAGTTTTTATAGTTGCAAAAAAAAAAAATAAATAAAATCAGAACAATACTAATTCATTCCTCTACAAATACCGCATTAATTTACAAAATTAATTAAACAAATATTATATATTTATACAAGTATTAAAACACATAACAAAGAAATTTCAATTAATTTCAAAATTTCCAATATGTCTTTTCTCAAAATGTCTTTATAACAATGTTTCAATTTGTAATAACGCAGAATGGGACAGATGCATTTGACATTTCTTGTGTGTTATTACACGACGACATTCCGTTATTAAGACTGAAATAAAAAAATACATACATATATTTTATTGCACAAAACTCAGCGCAATTGTTTGTATATATGTGTAACTGTAAAATACATACTTTCATATATAAACGTGACATAAAATACAATCATTCCTGACAAACATTTCTCATTAATCACACAACTGTGTACCGTCCAATTTCATTATTATTATTATTTTTTTTTTTTAATTCAAGGAAACTTCTTGATAAAGAAAAAACAAAACAACAAGTTTTCTATTTTTACCATCAGCGTCATTGTGAGATATATCTTGGGATGTATTGTCATATATGTTTATAAATGCACAGCTGTATATATTAGTCAAATGATATACATGACACTATTGACGCTGCGTATGAGATAGTTGATAACATCCGCCTACATCCGCTTGTAATTCATCTGAAATTCCATAAGTTTTCATATAACTTTCAAAGTGAATACAAAACACTCATCATTGTTGAGCTTAACAAAGTCCAAAGTAAATCATGGGTGTGGTGTTTATATTATTAATTACACTAATATTACAAACAGAAATAATTCCAAGTACAGCTCTTACTTCTGATTTATTTGGAGACCACTCATCAATTTGCCGATTTGTAACCAGGTAAATTTTAGGAATAAAAAATATCACAAAGTGCAATATAATATTGCGCACTTAAATATTACATTCAGTTTATCATTCAATAAGTTAATTGCAGTCGAAGAGTCTCAAGATACGTACCGTATATCGAGACTTATAGAAAAAGATTTGTAATATTCTGGAGAACTTTAACACGATACAACTATCGATGGGAGGTAAATTATTTATAAATTAATTTCATTGTAATAATTTTCATTTTTTTTTTTTTTTTAGGAATATTTAATTAATTCTCTCATTCAACTTTATGTACTCTAAATAATTCATTCAAGTGTATTTAATTATTCACGAATTAGTTCCACACTGAATGGCACACTGAAGAAAAATGCTGTACTGGATATGAACAAATTAAAAACTCTTGCGAACCAATTTGCAAAGGAAATTGTGACCATGGTATTTGTTATCGTCCTAATTTATGCTCTTGTGACGTTGGTTATTCACCAAGCTATGGGGAAAAATGTTTGCCTGAATGTGTTCACGATTGCATCAATGGTGAATGCACAGCACCAAATACCTGCACTTGTCACAGTGGTTATACATTGTCAGAAAATTATTACACATGTATACCAGATTGTGATGGTCTCTGTAAATCACATAGCGAGTGTGTTGCATTAAATAAGTGCGAATGTAATCATGGATACGAACCCAAAGATATCGAAATTATATCTGGAACATCAGTGATGACATGCCTGCCAATTTGTTCTCCAGAATGTGGTCAATATGCCGAATGCGCTGCTCCAAATACTTGTATCTGTCAACTTGGCTACGTCGAAGTAAATTCATCATCAGATTTATCCACAACTTCAACGACAATTACCTGCGAACCTCATTGTTCTATACCTTGTAATGAAAATAGTCATTGCACAGCGCCAGAAAATTGTGAATGTTTATCTGGATATAAAATCACTGATAATTACTTATTACTCTATGGTACTTGCGTTCCGATTTGTGAACCTCAATGTCCACTAAACGCTAATTGTCAATCACCAAACAATTGTGTTTGTTCAGATGGTTTTAATATGATAATTGATCGTGATAATAATACAAACAACATTATTTCACAAACTTGTGTACCAATTTGTGATCCACCTTGTGGCATTCGTGGACATTGTTTATCACCTAATCTATGTTCTTGTGATCATGGCTGGCAATTGGAAGATCATCAATTTCATTGTTCGCCACATTGTGATCCACCATGCGGTAATTCTTCAGCTTGTGTATCACCCAATAAATGTGAATGTTATCCTGGTTATGAATTATTACTAAAAAATTCAACTGATTCATATGATTGTACACCAATTTGTGATAAAAAATGTATCAATGGATTCTGTGCATTTCCAAATGTTTGTCAATGCAATGAGGGTTTTATTTTAGATACTGATGATGCATTTAATTGTGAACCATTTTGTGGCGATTACGGTTGCAATTATGGAAATTGTACAGCACCCAATGTATGCACATGCTTTGATGAATATCAACTCAGTGTAAATAACAAATGGTCATGCGAACCAATATGTGAAAATTGTACTTATGGAACTTGTATTGCGCCAAATAATTGTATTTGCAATATTGGATATGAAAAAAATGAAAATAATCAATGTGTACCAAGCTGCTATGGTCGTTGCATTAATGGCACATGTATTGCGCCACTTGATTGTAAATGCGATCCTGGTTATATTTCAATAATTCACGATAGTATTGATGATAATAATTCAAGTATGTGCGCACCATTATGTGAAATTAATTGTGATAATGGTACTTGTACATCGCCAAATGTTTGCACATGTAATTATGGATATAAAAAAGATGATGATAATAATTGTATTCCAAGTTGCGATGGACGTTGTGAATTTGGTAATTGCTATGCACCTGGTCAATGTAATTGTAATGTTGGTTATATTCGGAGTAATGATTCGATTGGTAATATCTGTCAGCCATATTGTGAAATAGATTGTATCAATGGTAAATGTTCATCACCCAATAGGTGTGAATGCAATCAAGGTTATATATTTGACAATAGCAATCGCAGTGAGTGCATTGCTGTTTGCGATGGTGGCTGTGGTTATGGTGATTGCATTGCACCAAATAAATGCCAATGTCACGTTGGTTATGTTCATCAAGACAATAGAACATCATTATCTGATGGATCTCAGTTAGCAAATGAATGTGTCAATCCATGTAGCATTGAGTGTGGTATTCATGGCGTTTGCAACATTGAAAATCGAACGTGCGATTGTTTTTACGGTTGGTCTGGTGAAAATTGTGGTGTTTCAACGCTATGTGGAATTATCCGAATTGGAACTGACGAAGATTTTCTTCAATGGTATGTGTTTATATTCATTATTTTATTTTTCGTTTTAAAATACGTGAGGTAAAGAGAATAAACGTTAGAGAGGAGAGAAAAAAAAAAAAATTGAGAGTGAATGTTGAGGGCTTAAAAATGTTTTTATAAAATTTATTCGTTTGAATAAAATTTATCGTCACAAAAATTTTCACTGGGAAAAATTCATGGAATACTCTTTCAAAAATATTTCCTTTTTTTTTTTTTATTCCCTACATTTTAAATGCACAGTGAAATAGCTGCTATGATAAAAAGGAACATTGAATAATTCATATTATTCGTTGACCTATTTACACATCAGACATTAAATTTTGTTAAATTGTTTCTATGTCCGGAAAAAAAATTAAATGAGATGATAATGTTGTACGAACTATTTATACCTGAATGTAAATTTATCATTTTATATATTCAACGCAATGGGTTTTGCGGGCATTGATTTAACCTGCTTGAATGCATTTATAGAATCATTGTCGTAGTGGTGCGCAAGCAGAAAATACTAAAAAAAAAAAAAAAGAAAAAAAAATAAAACAAACAAAAAAGAATAAATGAAGATAGCACTGGGTATTTACGAGGGTCATAAAGCGCGATGCACGGTAGCAAATCGTGATGTGCCACCGTTGCACCATCGATTTTAACTCCCCTCTACACGTGACTATACTTGTATAAGGTATAGATGTAGATAGAAATACCAATGAAACTCTCACGAATGGCAAAACGATAAAATTATCCAGTGCCTTGCCCTGTTTCCGCAGGATTGCCGATAGGAATGGAACGAACGACACCATTGGGAGTCTCCAAGCACTAAACTGGGATGGACCAACGTGCAACGAAAAGTGTGTTCTGAATAACATCAATGACACTACCAGATGCTTTCACCTTAACACTGACGACGAAAAGCAATACGTTATGGATGGTACATTCGTCTGCTTCGTGGATGCCGGTGCGTAACTCATCAAATACTTTTCGATATTTCCTTCGTGACAGTTTAACATGTTCGTACCTGATGTTATTTCACGTTCCAGTATATTACCCGATAAGAATTTACAGATAAAAAATGGGGAAAGAAATTTAATAAATGAATAAAGTAAAAATACACAGAGGGTTGATATAAATGTCTTTGATGTTTTGTATTTTTATTTCTTTTGTATATCGATTATTTTTTATTTATTCATGCATTTATATATATATTTTTGTGACTGTTTGATGAAATAAAATTTAAATTAACTTGAAAGAATGCATAGTGTTAAAATAAAAATAATAGACAAAGCTGTTTGAGAATATCTTGCTAATGCAATTATTTTAATTACTGTTAAATTTTCAATCAATTTCAGCATCATGGTGTAATTCCATAGATCTTCAGACGAGTAATCGCATTTACGGTGGAATAGCTGGAACGATAATTCTTATAATTGCAATTGCCGGTAGCGCCGTAGTCATTTTCTTCATGGTAAAACGTCGGAGACAGCGAAACTTCATTGGTAACTATCTACATCTGTACTATATTTCATATTATAAATGACCTCTTGTCTTTTTTATCCTTGAAAATAAATCACCGGATTAAATCAATTTTATAATAATTTTTCAGTAGATCCAATGAACAGTGACAACCTGTTGGAACAATCAGAAGCTACAGATTCAATACTCGCCGAGGAGAGTTCTTATATTTAAACGCAAGAACATTTACAATAAAAAAAAAAAATTCTCAATTTTATAAAAAGTTAAAAAAAAAAAAAAAAATCTTCAAAAGCCAAAACGATAATTAATCTCTAGACTTCATAACTATCAATATAAAAATAATATTTAATTAATCTTCACTATCATAATATCAATTTCACCGCAATTATATTTTGAATAATAAAAAATTATATTCTCTATAAAAAATAAAAATCCGTGTTGTCTTAGTTTAAAATAAAAAATCACGATTAAATTCAACGTTAAACCAGATAGGAGCCTAATAATAATATCCAGACGCTTTTGCGGTCGACTTTTATCCCAAAGCATACACAGTTACGAATAAAAAAGAAAGAATTTTCTCCGATGTCGAAAATTAAATGGCAGCTCAGTAATTGGTAGCGTGCACTACCTTTTTACCCTCTGTAACTACACACACACACACACACATACACACTACTATTATTCTCTTCTACTCTGAGGGCGTTTTATTTCTTTGCATTAATTAGTCTGCGCGAGCATGATGGGCTAAAAGTTTTACCGAGAGCTAGCTATACTGCAATAGTTTGAGACGAGAAGAAGTGCGCAACATTCCTCGCACAATAATATACTTTATATATTTATATATTTATATGTATATATATATATATTATATTATATATGTATACATCTTTTAAAAGTAAGATAAGAAAACCTTTTCCCTTTATCTTGGCCGCAGTCGGAAGCCACACGTATATTTTATTTTATTTTTTTCTTTGAATTTTTTTTCTATTTTATTTCTCACTTTCAATCTGCGTTCATTCGCTCGTCTTTTCACTCGAAAAATCTACACAGCTCGAAATAAACTTTTGCCTCAAGCATAGAAAAAAAAAAATGTTAAAAACTATGGCAATTACATTTATAAGCGGATTTTCTCGTGTTACATACTTTAAAAGCTACGTGTAGGTATATAAATGTACATATACAATGCATACATTTAACAATGTTCTTGTTTTCTCGTATTTTCACTTGGTATTCTTTACCACAAGCACAATATACCCTCTAATTAGCCACCTCGTATATTATATACATACATTGTTGTATAAAAAAAAAATGGCGTGAGATAATATACAATGAAATATGAAGAAAAAACGTCGGAAATGAGAATGAAAGTGTTGGGATAAGAATGGGCTGTTTTTTTTTTTATTTATTTCCAGAATGAATTCGCGGTTGAAATTTTGTGAAGAATTCAAAAAAAATTTATATATATAAATATTAAATATATGTGTGAAAATGAAGAGAATGAAAATTTTTGAGGGGAATGATTTTTTTGTTTTTTGTTTTCAATGAATAAATTCGAGGAATTTTACAGTCAATTTGTTTTGGATGGATATACATGATGGAAGAGAGAGTCTTTCTATTGTTCAAGTCGCCGCTGGCAGATAAAACCTGTCTGCTCATTAGAGTTCACTCCGACGCTCGTTAGCCGTCGGCTTGTGCTCATGTCCCATCATTTCTACCACTCGTATACAGATCATTGTTACTAAAGTTTTTTATTTTTACATTCATTTTATTTTAAAGAGGATTTCGTGTAATGCAATTCCTATTTTTATTTATTGTTTGTTTGTTATAAAAAAGACAAATCTTTATTCGATTCTTATTATTTCCTGTGTATAAAAATATATTTAATAGTAAATATATTTTTTGTTTGTTTAGAAAAGCAATAATGGGCGATTATTTATGTTGATGAATTGAATTTAATATTTTTATGTTCATAGAGAAGAAAATGATTATAAAATTTATGATAAAATAAAATAAAGTTTTGTTTATTTATCATTTTTATTTTAATAGCGAAATCTTTATAATTAAAATACACAGAGTTTAAAATTGATGATGATAATTATAGTAAAGTAAATTGGTTAATTTTTTATTACAAAATTTTACAAAAAAAACGGTAATGAAAATTAATAAAATTGTAAATTAGTAAAAAAATTAAATTAAATTTGTTGCTGACCGCGCGATTAAATTTCCTATTTTATCTTCATTATTATCTTTTCTTTTTTTGAATTTATTTATTTTCCATAATTTTTCACACATGGGGTGTTAATTAAAAATTTTATTCACGACGTAGACAATAAGCGGTTAATACTGAGTGATTTTTTTTTTATCCGAGATTGGAAGTGAAAAAAAAAAAGCTTTGTTAATTATTATATATGATGCATTGAATTGTTTTGTTGTGGCAATGAATTTTTTCAGGCCACCGTGCAAATATCACATACACAATTGAGTTTAGTCAGGATCGAGTGGAGCGATTAGATAGACGTTATTTAATTCAATTCTCTCGCTCTCTCGCGCATCATGCGTACTTCCGCTCCCCCTTGCGTATTTCCACTTCTCATTCCCTCATTTTACCGGCTGCTGCGTAATCGATATAGAAACCTCTAGAGTTTAATTAATCCCAACGAGCCATTTGAAAATTTATTTCTCTACCTATACGACTCTGTTTTCAACGATAAAATGTGATGTTCATTCTTTTATTTTCTTTCTTTGTTCCCATTTGGTCACAAAGTAGAAGAAAATGGTCGGGAAATAGGCAGAGGTATGTGTATATAATCAAAGTATATATAAAAGCAATCAGACACCGCACCTGTTACTTTAATATAAGTCACACTGTTAAAATTACATTTTATTTTATTTACTCGTTGATTGGACAATTTGAGCTGGCAAAAAAATAAATTAATTGGCGTCACAAAGAAAAATTAATATAAAAATCATCAAACACTATTAATAATCAACCATTAAAAAAAATAAATTCATGAAAAAAAAAAAAATATTTATAAAAAAAAATTAATAATTTATTTTTTTAATTATTAAATTTCTAATTATTAACTTATCTACTTTGAGTTAGTGGCTTTAATTCATCATGAATTTCATCAGTGGTGTTAAAATTGCAACAATATTGATCTTCATTTTTTATTTTTAATTCTGTTGAGAATTTATAGATTATGAATTCATTCACTGGATAATGAATATTTATGAGTAGCCAAAGAAACCACACGTAAGACGATTAAATTTTGCATACTATTATTATATTAACTGAGATTTTCCCGCAAAACTTGTCCAACAATTCGCAACTTTATATAAACGAAAACGAGATAAACACAAATGTGTTGATGACGTGTTCATAATGAGCATTTATTTTTTATATTAACTTATTAAATTTTCCTCTTTATTCAAACCATATATAAATATAAATACAACCAACTATTTACTTTGAACCACTACATGTACAGTGTACACTTGAAAGTGAAATTGTATATTCAGTAATTCGATCCAAGGCACATTAAAATTCGAGACCAAAAACAACTGTAACATAATACAATCTGAATTATTTTGAATTTAAATTATACATCAAATTGTTTGAGATAAACATTACCATCAAACGAAATATAATATTCAATTTATGTATAAAATTTTCTCATAGATAATTCAAATACCCTAAATGAACACTCATCCATACATAAATAAAATCAGCTATTTCATTTACATAAACTCCCAAATCCCTAATTCAACTTTATATAAACTTCACAATGGTAAACTTAAAATTTCCCTTCAGCATTAAACACAAAACAATAATCCATAAATTGATAAATAATATTCCCTTACAATTTATATTATATATATATACATACACCGTCATCGTATTATATGAATAAAAGGAGAGCAATCCGACAAATATAATTCTCTCTTCTGTATATCGAAAATTGGAATTTGGCTTTATCAACATCTGATATAAAGAACGCGAGTTTCATAATAAACGAAAGGCCGAGGGGATGACAAAGGCTTTAATGCACAATACAGAAGACTTACATATACATATACAGCAAGTATATATGTATAATAAAGCTTATACATATACTGCAAAGTTACGATAAATGTACTTTTGGAGCCCTGAAACTCGACGACACATTGAAGAAAAGCTCTCAGAGAACTCGATGGCAGCGCACGTATAAAGAAGTAGGTATATAAAAAAAAGCCATACAAGTAGTTGAAATCCAAGGGCGCACGAATTTCATATAGCAAAAGAACCAACGATATTACATAGGTGTGTGTGTGTACATATAAAATTAAAAAAAAAAAGGAGGAAGAATTTTTTAGATGTAATAGTGAGTCTCTTTCGTTCTCGGTTTTTCATCGCTGTTGCAATTCCACGCGTGCTCGCTTCAGATAACCGCCACTAAGCACACTTAATGAGGAACTATGTCCATGAGTATGCGCGCGTACACACAAAGATAACGCGCTCCAGTGTATAATGAAGGATTTTCGTCTACTATTTTCACATTTACTTTTTTTTTCTTTTATCGTTTTGTCGATTCTCTTTCTCCTCGTGCTTTAGACTAAGAGAATGAAAAAAAAAAAAAAACAACGAGCATAAGATGAAAATCGGTGGATTGCAGGAAGTCATTCTTACCCGTTTTCTCTTTTATCTCAACTCACGCGAAGACTATTATATAGAAGTCGTGAATAGTACGTTATTTTTTTTTGTTTTTATTCTTTTGGTTCATTTTCTTTGGTTCTATTTCCGTAAATTCTTATTGTTGTGATTTCTACGACTGTCTGACTGCACCACTGTTGTTCTACTCATTTCCTTGACTTTGGCATTGTCAACTAACCACAAGAGAGCATGTCATATTTATGTATTGTGTACATAGATATATAATATTTTTAATCGACCCTTCTTTTGTTTTTTGTTTTAAAAAAAAAAATTTTTTTTTTTTCTTATTTTTATTCTTTCTTGTATTTTTATGATTGCATTCAACCATTGAACTTTTACCCGTTCATGCTTTTAGTATTGTATTAAAATAAAAGACAAAAACGAGTGACATTAAATTCGTGACTCTCTTTCTGCTTTAGTTTTACGCGAATATACCAACAAAAGAAATAGACATTGCCATTTCCTTGTTCTTTTGTTTTTCCAAGGACTTAAGATGTCAGGGATGGGAGGGACACGAGCGACAGCACAAGCAGCGAATGGGAAATTGTGAGAAGTATAAGGCCTTACCAAAATTAGTTCGCCTTGACGAGGATTCACTGGCATGGAAGATACTCTTCTTCCTCCCCCGTTGTTCTGTCAGACGTGGGGGCTGAATTGCAAAAGTCGTTGTGAGAGATAGGAAAGTGAACGATAATAAGACGTAGGGTGAAAGTGAAGATGGAAGAGGAGAAACACAGATTTAAATTCATTTTATCTTACGATTGTGTGATGCCATTATTTAAATAAGAATTCCCCAAAGCGAATTTTTTATTCCACCAATTTACCACAATGCAATTTTAATTTATCTTAATTATCATCAGTTGAGTGATATTTTTTTTTTAAATAATTATATTAGAATAATTTTTTGAATATTTTTGGTTTAATTAAAAATAAAATATCCAAACAATGTGACTGCCATGTCATTATGTAAAACTCATGAACAAATTTTGTGGTTAAATGCGTAGATATATATTTATTTAGTTGCATGAGACGAAGGATAGGAGATATAATGGATAGCGGGGTTAGAGAATTTTGTGAGAGTTAGGAGAGAAAGTATAGTGGTGGACGGTCAGATCGACTAGGGAGGGTGAGAGGATGAGGGAAAGCGACAGATGAGGATGAGGGAAAACACAACCCCCAGAGAGCTGATACCGTTGTCCGAGGCAATTAGCAGGGATTTACCACACATTGGGAGCTGGCTTCTCTGTCTGGAGCATTTCTAGACTAAAACGATCGACACTTAATTGTGCGCGATGTCTTCGTTCCTACAAAATGGACATTGTAATCCACATTACTAAAAATCCATCGTATTCCTACATAACAAATAAATACTAAAATAAATAAATAAATAAATAAATAAATAAATAAATACTCACTGTCTATTATAATAATTCAAAACATCTCCACATATTATCAGTCGCAATTTTAATTTAGAAATTCATAAAATTTCCATCATTTAATATCGCATTTAATAATCAAAAAATAAAATATCACCAAAGCACTTTTATCATTATTTAAAAAATAAATAAATAAATATTTTCACAGTCACTTATATATATCTACATATACAATATTTTGTTCATTGCAGTATCGTCAGTAATTTCACGCATGTGCGCACCAATGAGAAATCGATCGACTGTGTAACATCATAGAATATGTACAATGAGAAACAAATTACGAAATTACCATACTAAGTGACTTTCCGATGGTGATGCACAACAGCACCAGGTGCATTGCTAGGGGATGAAATTGGCATTGGCTCATGGGGGACCATACATATATGTAAATACCAATACATATACTCATGTATACACCCTAAAACTAGCATCATGACCTATACCAAGATCGTGGCGGATACCATTTGCATCTGTCCAATGCCAATATAGCAATAGGAGCCCTCTGCGGCCAACCTACACCTCATTAATGTTCCAATACGCGTCTGGACTACATCGAATCCACATGTGTATGCGTATTTCTATGCACATATATATATATATATTGGTATAGATGTATATAATCTAAGCCGCGAGTGCTAATTAACATTGGACTATTGTCCTCGTCCTTGTCTTCTGCCACCACTTCCTCCCTCATGGCCAAAATGCCTCGCCTGCCAATGTCCCAATGGTATTGATGAACATGTATCCTTGGCATAATTTTGGTTTCGGAAATTGATAACTGTAATTTGATAAAATCATCGGCGAACACAATAGGGATATTAATATTATTTCATCATCACTTGATAATTTTAATCGTCTTTGTAATTTATTTAAAAATTCTTTTACATATTAAATTAATTAAATTTTCTTTGGTATAATTTGTAAGTGAATATATAAATTGTAAAATTGTTTAATGAATGATGTAGTTATGTAAGGAAATATTAAATAGTTAAAGTATTTTAGCATTTGTTGGAATAATTTTGCAGTAAGAATGCAGAGTCGTGTATGTTTCATTCGCGATACAAAACAAATTGAATATAATATTCTAACAGTGTGTCTGCACTTACTCTTCTCTTAAACTTTACTCAACATGTATATAGTCATATTGTTAAACATATAAGTGTGTATATGTACAGACAAATGTGTACATGTCGAACAAACAATAAGATCAACACTGCGCCACTTACCAGTTAAATTCATGACTCTTCAAGCGTAAATCAACTTCACGATATTGTTATTTTGGAATTCTCCGATGTTTCATAAACAAAAACAAAAGGTATAGGAAAGTTCTATATGCAAAATGAATATATATATTCATGAATGTAGTAAAGACAGAGAATTAACTGAAGTGCAAAGGGTGAGAAACACCTCCCTAAACTGCTACGAAAACGTTTTGCGAATTGAAAATCGTCAGCAAGTTGAAACAAAGTCTCATCAAGTATAGTCATGAATCGGCGCTTTATTTATGTTGTATGTAAATACAAATATCTACATCTATAATATACATATACATGTATTCTTATGTACAATATGAAAAGCTAGTAGATATCCATTGAATTGAGTCAGACGCGCATGGGTAACACGCTGACTCTTGCATTACGATCCGTTGAGCAATTCTACTAGTGCTCTCTCATCACGAACGATTTCACGCGTCGAGATGTTTAATTGAATTGGTGAATTCCGTGGATCGAATCCATTTACTACTTGCTTCACAGAGAGAAATGTATGTTGATAGTTGATGTGTGTGTGTGTGAGAATATAGTGTTCAGCGTGAGAATGCGAGAGACAGTCGAAAACTTTGGAATTGTCACGAATGATCTAGCCATAAGGTAGATTGGATGGCAGACGCGTATACAAGGAACCTCACACACATCTCTGTATTACTATATATTTATTTATTGAAGAACGAGGGAAATGTAACACAGCACAATAGTGAGAGTGCGACGTGCGGAGAGTTATGAGAATCGATTTGTCAGGGAGAAAATCTCACAGTGAGAAATCTCTACTGGATGAAATTCATGGGGGAAATATTCGTGAAGTAGTCAAGTCGGGTTTGAATCAGACTAGATGGAGAATACTCTACCATACGAAGTTTAAGTTAAGCTATATATAGCACATATGTATGTATAGGTATAGGTATTATATGAAAACGACGACGACGACGAGTCCGAACATGTTTAATAGAAGTGGAGAAAATTCCACTTGATTCAAGTTTTATAAATCTACGTATGTATGTACACGTTTATAAACCTGACAATTTATTTATTTTTTTTCATTTTTTTATAGTCGTGGTGAACGTTGTGTTTGATATTGTGGAATAAAAAAAAAAAATAAAACAATGGTAGTGTAGAGTTCCAGGGACTTTTGTTCACCATGAATAAGTGAGAGAGATTGAGAGAGCTGAGGTCACGATTTATTTGGAGTACGTTTTGAGTGTGAAACTATACAAGCATTGGGGCTTTCAATTTTACGCCAATTACGCAGAATGCCTGTAAAAGCATTAAAATGGAATGGAAAAGGTCGAATTGTTTGAGTCTTGTAATCAGCCATGTCGATAACAGAGAGCGAACAGGCAACATTGACTTAGGGCATCGAGTCATACGAAACGGGAGAGTTAATTATAGAGGTTAAGAGAAACTGATGGGAGTATGGGCACAGACAGCTGAGAACAAGGTTTGAATTCATATAAATATGTAAACATTAAATTAGATTGTTTAATTAATTTGTGAATTTGGCATTAGAATTATGTCAAAATTATTAACTACAATAAATTATGAAACCTGATAATTTTATAATTATATTAATAAATATTACAAATACTATTATTTATAGGTATTGAGTACACACTAAATTGCAAATACTCCAAATGAATAACAATAAAATTGTAGAATTATTCAATGAAATAAATCAGAGAATATGACTGGATAAATTAAATGATTGAAATGTGAATTTAAATGATTTTAATATTTGACATTTGTGTCATCGATGGTTTTACATTTATGTCATGTTTTAACTGTATGTATATAGATATTTGATTGTTATATTCCTTCATATATGCTGTACATATACATACATAGATATACGAAGGATGAAAATTAGATAACGAGGGACGATTTTGGTTCGGTGTGACGCGACGCCGGGGACTATGGCAAACGCGAGATAACGAACGATGGTGGCGTTAATTGTGATCGTTAATTCAAGTCACGTCGGAAGGGTTGGCGGCCGAAGCTTATCCCTTGCTGAGTGACGAGAGGCTGGGGACGCACGAGGAGCGTAAAGGACAATGAGCGTGGATGAATCAATGTGAGTAAGAGAGAAAAGAAGACAACGAGACTCATCGATCTCTCGTTGTACGATACAGTATGTCTCGTAATATTGTCCTGGGACGCTTTATTTAGTGGTTATACGATTGCTCACCGTGCGAATAAAAATCCCTCTTTGGTTTATCTTAGTTGAAATATGATGTCGTCAGGTATACATACAGATATATAAATACACAAGGGTTAGAAAAAAAAAATAGAGTGACAAAAAATATTGTCGATTAGTGGATAAGAGTTGTGAGGGAGGACACATCAGGAGTATTTATAATAAACGTGAAAAATACTCGGGGGTTTATTATTAATTTGACGAGGTAATTAACACCTCGTTAAAGTCACCAAATTCCCTGCAATTATTCACATAAATAATATCCATACATATATTTAAATTCAAAGGGGAGAGTATGGGTTAAAGATTATTAATGAAAAATATTTTTTTAGCTTTTATCAATTTGTTTTTTTTTTTCACTTCTATATTTTCCATTTTATTTATTTTTTTTCTTTGATATTCATCGAGGGTCGATGTGCTTTTGATGTTTTTTCTTTTTCCAGGAGGGTTGTACGCGTATATTGCTCTACATCTATGGATCCATCGTTGGCAAATATTTGACAACGCACGAAATATATCAGAGACAACGAGAACCGATCAAACGATGCAGACTTTGGCAGATTACACAATCTATAAACCATAAAATATCTATAGACATACACATATATTAATTCCTCATTATTGCATGGATATAGAAGTATATATATAGAAGGTACATATAGAAGTATATGTAGCAAATTTTTTTTCTTTTTTTATAATTCTTCTTGTGTGTGTATAATGCGTTCGTCTGTCTCGTGTGTATTTATGTCAATATTATAGGGATGTGTCTTTGACCTCTATAGATGTTTCTCTCGGGTATTTTACCCTCTATATAACTAAGCCTTATAAATCATGGTGAAACGTGTATATACATACATACATATATGTAATCGTAGTGTGTCTACATATACACAAGCTCAAGTTTAAGCTTTTAGATGACGGATTAGAATTTAATATGACACATTGGCACAAAAGATATATTGAAGGAGTTTTGAAAGACGTGTCTTTGCGTGTATATATTTATATTCATAAATTTATTCGTATATATATACACACACGTGTATTTATGTGTTGGAAAATATGTATTGGAAAGTGTTGTAAAATTGAAGGTTCGAAGATTTTATATAAAAATATATTTTATAAAGAAATTTTCCAACCAAGATAAAAATTGTCTCAGTTGTTTCCTAACTAAATTGATGTTTCAAAAAAATATATATACAAATGCAACATTCAAGAGTACAAATACAATTACAATTGTCTTTTCTATCTCTCTGTGTCTTGTTCCGTTTCTACAATATAGAATGGAGGCAACATGATATCGCGAAAAGGGAGAGTGAGTATAGACATTTCGTCGGGACACCTGGTGCTAGTAAATCAATAACAGATATGGCTTCATATATAATTTGTGTTTGTTAAAGTACAAGCGAGACACATAGATAATAATATATACCTATACTCTATGGGGGCCCGTAAGGTAAATTCTCTTTGGCATTAATAGCCGTTAAATATTGGTTATGCTCTCTCTCATGAGGGGATAACAAGCGAAACGCGCGGACATTGCTGCGCATAATTTAGTAATCATGTCGGCAATGATCCTTCCGATATGCGAATGTTAATTTACGTATATATATATATATATATATATATATATATATATATATATATAT
>JAQQBS010000003.1:7817996-7872282 GCA_030347275.1 Microctonus aethiopoides | reverse complement strand
ATATATATATATATATATATATATATATATATATATATATATATATGTATTATATATACATACAACTAAACCATGTTGATTTATGAATACATATGTAGGGATAGGGCAATGAGATACAATTTAATTTTCATCAAAATGCTGTATATTAATTAAATAATTTGAGCTGTTGAATTTCGTCGATAATTTTTTTTTATTTTTGTGATTTTTTATTTTTATATTTTTGAATATGAACCAACTCATGCCAATGCAAACGGTAATGACGCAAAGCTTATTACTAATGTCGGAACTTTGGATGCTCTCAGGAGAAACGTAAATTGCTTCATAAATAGGAGTGAGTATATCTCGGCAACATTTCACCAGGCTTTGCAATACAAGGTAACTAATGAATGTTGGAGGAGTGGTTTGGCTATAATATACATGTATATTGGTTATTACTGTAGATATGTGTATACTTGCATATATAAATGAGATGTCTGTATAGTTTTCTTTGGTTCAACCCAAGCCAATTTATGCGTCTAGAAGTGGTAACGAGGTCGAGTTTATTTGCCATGTCTCAGCGTTCGTATACATTTGATGCTGCATTGGTGATATTTCAAATGCTATGAACTCAATCCTTGAAGTTGTGTGATGTATAAAAGTGACATGTGTATGTAGGTGTAGTGGGAAAATTTTTAAAAGTTATATTTCTACCTTTAGAATATTTTATATACGAGGCAGGATACAAATTCACCAAAGTACGATAAAATTAATTTAATTTATTCAAATATAAAATATACTATCGTATTTTTAATTTTTTTTTTTTATTTAAATTCTCATGATGTTGAATTTATTTTTATTACAAATACATCATTGCGAATAATTAAGTAGCAATGTTATATTCATGATAATCAAGAAAGTTTCAATCAGTCAGTGGTGAAAGATAAAAATAAATTATAAATATATAAATATATTTAACAATTTATTTTCTAAAAATAAAAATAGATATATTTTTTCTATTTTTTTTTCATTTAAATTCTCATGATATTAAATCTATTTTTATTGCAAATACATCATCGCCATTGATGAAATAGAAAAGTTATATTTATGATAATCAAAAAACTTTGAATCAATCAGTGGCGAAATATAAAAAAAAAAATATAAATATATTTAACAATTTATTTTCTAAAAATAAAAATAGATATATTATCTTTTCTATTTTATTTTTATGATCATTATCAGTAGAATAATTAATGGGTTTAGTTTATCTCATAGCTGTTAATCAATTTAAAAATTCACATATTCACATCTGTGCAATAAATTAATAATTATTACATCTGCATTGTGTACTATTTCATTAAAAGTACATAATATTGCATCGTGTATTTTTATCTATGGATGTTTTTGTATGATACAAAATGTTGGAAAAGCAACATGAAATGTATATTCCAACAGTGGCACTCTAGGGGGAAGACCAAAACCAACACTCGGAGAATACTATTTTATCGTCAGAATTTGCGATAACAAAATTATATATATTTCACGGTGAATGAGATATACGTGGTAGCAGGTTGCTACGAGAATGGGTTGGTTATATACGTGCAGAATACGCTAATCCAAATAGTGTAAATTTGTGTCACGGGTGGAGAAGGCGACTTGGGGGTTTATTACATCTACCCTCCCATGTGGATACTTTGGAAACTACCTTTGCTGTTTGTTTGATACTGAGACACACGACAACATAGCCACCATCGTATTATTCTCTCTTTTTACATTCTATTGTCGCTACATAGAATGTTACAATTATTCCCATTGTATTGCCACCCTGATATAAATATTATCATATTGTAATTTAACTGTTTACTTTATTTATTACATTGTGATGAATATAAATTGAATGAAATTATTTCAAAATTCTCTGCCAGATTTTTATTCATTGATATTATTTATTTTGTATTTTTTTTGTTTCTTTTATTTATTTATTATCATTGTGATTTATTTGTAGTGAAGTTTTGAAGTGTCCGGGGGTTTTTATTGAATGAAAATAATGGTAAATATTATTGTTTACTCGAGAGAGGGTAAATAATTTTATTTAAAGTTGTCAATGCCCTCTGTTGATGTAATTTTGAATTGGTAAAAGCAGAGACTGGTTGATCATTTGAGCTTTTGTGTGTATACTGTCGACGTGTGAGCAAGTGGAGAGAATCGAGCTTTAGTCAGACTGGTTGGTACTAGAGTGAAGAGATAAATTTGTTGTTTTCTCTCAGTAGATAAAATCGCATTGTCATTGTGTTATAAATACCAAATACTAATTTATCATCCTCGAACTTTTTTCCTTGCACGTCACATTTTGACACTGTGAAGAATTTTATTTCTTCAAATGTGAGACAGTGATAAATGGCTTTTGGATTTTTTTTTTTTTTTGGTATACAATAAATCATGAAGTGGTGGCGAGAAAGCAAATAATGATTCAAATTGCCAATGTCTTAACTTCACGTGTTAATGATTTATTAACTTATTTTTTTTTTTTTCACATACAATAGTATTATGCGTGAACGATCAAACATTGTATAAACAAAATTTACAAAATAAAGTATAAGTCTTTACATCTAAAAGCTACTAGTAGTAGTGGATCACATAGCTTCATACTTTTTTCCAGGTGAACGCATTAATTAGCGTCACACTGAAATCTAGTTTTTTTTTCTTTATTTTATTTTGTTTAATTCTTTATTTATTTATTTATTTCATTATGCACTAGACCTTAATTTCGAATATTTAAATAAGGTTGCCTTTTACTAATTTTTATCTAATATAGAGTATAGGGGTGGGGGCTGATTTTCTTTTCTTTTTTTTTTTTTGTTTTCGTTTTTCGATTTTTTCTTTCATGTTACAGCATTTTTATAATACACTCATTATAATAATTAACCATTTTCACTACGTGTAAATATAAAATTATCATCTCTTATATCATTACACCAATCATGTATTTGATATCATATGTATAATCGGTTTTGACCTGCACTGTATGTTTTATTTATTTAGTTATTTATTTATTTTGTTTTTACACCAAAGAGCATTTGTCATGTTTGTATTTTGTTTTATTTATTTACTAAAGTGTTCACAGTAAAATATGTTTGCACTACTGAGTAAATGGGTTTTTTTTTTCATTTTTATGTTACCTTTGTCACACGTCATAATTATTTTGTCGAGGAAGAAACTTTGAAGATTAATTTTTTGCCGTCAGATAAAACGTTGCGTCATCAATAATTTTTCTTTTTTCATTTTTTTTTCTATTCAGAGAACAAAAATACTGATTATAGATTTTTTTTTCTGTTAGATAGCAAAATTAAATTGCACTTCCTATATAAATGTGTCTAGTAGTGTATGATTGCTATAAAAATGTTAATCTGTTGTTAATAATAAATAGACTTTTAACAAACCACGGTCATGAGTTTAAAATTGATGAATTTTCTTTAAAACATTTTTTTTTTTTTTTGCAGTCTTTAACAGATATTGGAGTTTATACAATTATTATTTTGATGAAAACACTTTAAATTCACGGCATTTATTTGTTTAAAATTACAAGAAAATTTTCTAATATAGATAAATTTTGTAGTTAAAAATTTAAAACTCCAATTCCATTAATTTTCCTCAACAATTAAAATTTTTTTCGTTACTCTGTTGCATTATTTAAAAATCTTTCCATTACTATTTTCATTTTATCTTTTTATAAGTGTGACTTTGACAATTTATTTGCATATAAAAAATTTGCATGAATAAACAATCAGCAATAATTGTATAATGTTATTTATCATTAAGGCGTATGACTATTCACAGTAAAGAAAAATATACATAGAAATTCCGGTATTACAGTAAATATATAATATGAATTGAAAGATATTTGATTCTGATGCAAATGTCATTGAGGTAATTCATGTTTACCTGTTAAATATTTTATTTTTCCTACATTGGATTACAAGCAAATTATGTACTTTGATCTATATAATATTTGCAAATAAATTGTTATATTTGTTTGTTCGATCAATTATTTTTTTATGTAACACTATATAATATGTTTATGCATAGAACATAATTTTAAGTGATTTTATTCTATGTGGAGTTTATTAAAATCACGTCACAAAAAAAAAGAGTCAATCTGATTTATTATTTTGTACAGCAAGGCTGGCCGGACGACGTTTTTATTTATTTATTTTTTATTCTGTTTGTATTTTTAAATAAAACAAGCTGTCAGTTTCTTCCGGCGATATGTGTGCACTATTATTATTTATTTATTTATTTGTATTCAAATTTAATTCGAATCTATTTCGTGTTTGGATATGGAAAAACACTAATCCAATTAATTAATTAATTAATTGATTGATTAATTAATTAATTGCGGAGAATATATTATATATTTATATAAGATCACCGGATGTGATTATTATACACTTTCACATTGCAGTATTTATAACAAATAAAAGAAAAACCAAACATAATTTCCTCACGAGTTCACAGACTTTTTGATTTTTTTTTTTTTTTTAATAGGATATAGATTTTTTGCCAACAATTTAATTATTATTACACACAAATGTTCAATGTTATATTTTTTTTTTCTTTTTGAATTATTTACAAATGCACAAACTTGATAATAAAACTAAGAATTAAAATTCTATATTATTTTCTTTGCAATTTAAGATTTTGAAGAAGCATAATTATAAATTTTAATATCTGTTCAGAGTAATCTGTGAATTTTTTTATTTGAATTTTTATTTATTTATTTAGATTTTTTTTTGATACTTGTATATTTTTTTTATTGTCTGTCGTATGTTGATCTAACCCAAGGGACCTTTATATCGTTAATACAGTAGAAATAATGGGCCAATTGCCGCTGTATTTAAGAATAATTCATTACTAGCACCATCGTATCATTTTTTTTTCATTTACTACGCAGAAAACACCAATTTTCTTTATTTCATTCAATTTTATCCTTGGTTATCTCCATGTTTTTTTTTTAGTTTTCAAAGTTTGGTCTTATACTCTTCAGTAATTTGATTGAGTATATCATTACATATTTTTGTTTTCTTTATATATTCATTTGAATGTAAAACCTGAGTCTGGCTTAAGTCAATTGAATAAAAATTGCAACATGCTACAGAGGAATGTAGTTTTGTGCGGTTTAAAAAAGATTATTCATTCCAATAAAACTTGGTCGTTTATGATCGTTTGGATTTTAATTCTCTTTATTTTTCTTGCTGTTAAATTTAATGTCAAAAACTTTTGTGAACGTGCAAAAATAGTATTCTCATTATTTCAATTGTCACAATAACTTATACTGCGGGAAGAAGAGAAGTTTCACTGGCAAGACTCGAGGGGCGATCGACGACATTATATGTATAGATATATATTTCTTTTTTTTTTCTTAATTAAAACTGTGTATCATCATATATGTATGCATGTGTGTATGTATGTATGTATGTATGTATGTATGGATGTGTTTATGTGAGAATGATTGTATGTATGTATAGGTAATTAAATTAATTTTGATAAAGCTGCTTATTTCCAAAGTGTGAATGAATATTTTTTCTCGTGATAAATAATGTTTAATTGATTATAGATTGCAATTTTATAAACATTTATAGACGCCTATACGATAACAAACAAAAAAACAGTAAATAAAATCGTACAGAAATTTTAAATATTGCATAAAAATGAATTTTTTTTTTTAAATGACAAGTAAATAATTCACGTGATTTGATAATTAAAAATATTATTTTTGCATCTATTTGAATAAATAATATTCTGGTAAAAGATAAAAATTCCATCGATTTGTAATGATTATGCTTCGTAATAATTATTATTTTTTATCTTTTATATAAAAAAAAATTATCGCTTGTAGTATTTTTTTTCCATACATTTTAATTCAATTTTCAGACTTGACTGGAAACACAATTAACATTCGTTACTGAAAATGTTCAAAAGTTACCTCTTTTTATATTTTTTTTTTTCATTTTGTTTGATTGCTATTCCGGTAATAAATATTATGCTTTTTATTTATTTAAAAATGTCGTGAATTTATATTTACTATAATAGACCCAATTATTTAAAATTGCTCAATTTTTTTTTCTTTGTTAAATTTTTTCACAATATATTACATCCAAATTAATAAGCAAAATCTCTAATACAATACAATTATTAATTAATTCATTTATTTTTTTTCTTTCGGACTCTCCCTCCCGTTGCATAATTAAGTTATATATATAGAACATTATCAATTCTCTTGAGAATAATAATAATAACCTCCGAATTGTATGGAAGTCATGCGAAAAATTGGTCAAAATTTTGAGATACAAAAAGGAATTTTAATATCACCATATTTTTTTTTTTTTTTTTTTCATTTCACATTTAATTTAACGTTGCTATAGTCAATATTATACAAACGCAATTAATAATGCATATTTCATTTATATGCATTACACGTATATTTATATATACAAATATTTTACCCCCACCCGGTTTGTTTTTTAATTATTTCTTAATATTTTCTTATCTTCTTTATATTATTACTATAATTATCTTCTTTTTTCATTTCATAATTCGCCAAATTGCGTGTTCTCTTTTGAGTATTCTTTCCATTTATAACAAAACGGAATTTTATCTCCTTTACATTTCTTATCAATAATTATGTACAATAAATTCAAATTGCGTTAATTCAAAACGCAATATATTTTTTTTTCTTCATACAATAATAAACAAATTAATCATTGTTATTTATTTATCAACTGATAATAATTAACTCTGGAAAAAAAGGAAAATCATCGACATTTTGACGCTGTTTTTTGTGAATCAGCGACCACTAATTTTTTTGATGTTTTTTTTTCCAAACATCTTGCGCCATTTAATGTTGATGTTGATGTAGCAGATTTTGATGATCTTGCCGCATTACTTTTCATCAATTGTTTAGCGATTTTTCTTGGAGCATGTTTATCACTTGTGATGTTGTCGAGCTCTGCCATTGCTTCTTGAATTGCATTTTCCAATTGCATATTCAATTTACGACTTCTATAAGACAGGATAAATAGCACATGTATTATAAAAAATAAACTTATAGCACAATTAATTAATAATTAATCAATCTGAATATAATACTAATCACAAAAAAATAAAAACAAATTAATATATCACTAAATTTAAATTTTCTACACTACTCGAATACTAAAAGGCTTTGTGAGAGATAGTTCTGTAGCAATTGGAGACATCTAAAAATTCGTGTAATTAAAATAATTATTATAATCAATTATAAATGCTATCAAATGACCATTAATAAAAAAAATAAAAAAAATTATAATAAATTTAAAAAGCGATGAAATAAATCTATGAAAAGATAAAACAGTTGCAACATTAAAAGCACTACCACTACACAACTGGCCATTTAATTTAGCATTTATTCAAAAAATTAAATTTCCAGTTAGTAAAGAAGAAAAAAAAAAGAATTGTCCTTATCGATTTTTTTTTTCAGTGAATTGTATTCATTTTTTTTTTTTGCTTATTATAAGCGCATCCCTGTCGGGTATGTGGACTCACTTCCTAAATCTTTTTCGTGCTCGATGATGTGCTTCAAGGCCGTCCGATAGGGACTTGAGACTCTTGATATCAACCTGGGTGAGAGTGCCCCCGACCCCGTACCAACGCACCCAGACGGTTAAACTGCCAGTGGGTCCCAATGATTCAACTTTACCGGGCCATGCCGGACTCCCTAGGGCCGCACCCCACACGAGTTCGCCAACTTTCACCTTCCAATTGTTTCCATTATCACTTTCATCCACTGATACTGAACGTGGAGATAGAAATAGAGAGAAAGAAGAAGACAAAAATAATTTAACGTCCATTTAATGACGAATGAACGAAATTTATTTCTCTTTTTTTTTTTTTTGTATTAATTAATTTTGTCTTTTGATTTTTTTTTTGCTACTAATTTAATCGACAATTATTTATGAGAAAGCTGGTGATATCAACAGATGAATGATGGAATATTAATGATAGATGAACAATTGTGGCGCCCATTGGTCTCTTCACACCCCCATAACCACCAAATGCACACACAAAAGTGTCTCATTTATTGACATAAATAAATTGTTAGAGCATCATCGAGTGCTATATAATAATTAAATTAAGCTAATATTTTATGCGTGAATATTATCATTATATTTCATTTATATAATGTATGTTGGGAGCTCAATGCAATGGAGCTACTTCAGTGCACAAAGCAAGTGCAATAGAATGTGTGATTTGTTACATGAAATGGAGATATAAACATTGGATATAATTAACTATAAATATAATATATACATATCCACTTTTGTATTATTTATGCTTGGATGTATTCTTTTTTTTTGGTAGTATTTAATATTTTATTTTACATTTGTATTTGTTTTTTATTATTTTATTTGCATGCGAATATTGATTTGTTTACGATTTATTTGTATTATTTATTTATACACAATTAATTATTTGTGAATGACATGTGAGAAGTGTGAGCCACACCCCGACTGTGTCCCGGGGAAATAAATTATTTTTCGATTGCCCCAAATTAAATAATATCAAAATTAATTTAAAATAAAATTATTTTTTTACAATATTACAAAATCTTATTATTTAACTGCTTGTTTTATCTCATGTTGTTCTATTAAATCATGAGTTAATGTTATATTTTGCAAACTATCCTCGTAACCAATTAATTTATTTATATTCACTGAATATTAAATATTTATTTACATATAAGTAGCAGCTGTTAATATAATTTACTATTAAGCCATTTTACTAATGTTTAAATTTTAAAAAACATATTTTAGTTGATATATATTTACTTACCTATTTCAAAAAATATTTATTATATTAATTAATATTTACTTATTTATTTATTTATTTATTTATAGTTATGTGATGAAAAAATTGATTTTATCACTAAATGATTGGAAGGGAAAATTGTTGGATGAATTTTGTTTTTATAAAGCTCATGCAATTATCTGTGATGGACATTTGGGATTGAAAAACCATTAATAAAATAAAAAAAAAAATAGAAAAAAGCATCTGGCGTAAATTGATGCCAATAAATTAATTGAAACATGCAATGTGAAACATTTGTGCAATTCATCCATGCATGCGTTTACAAAATAATTCAAGCGATAAATTTATACGAGACACTTGCAATAAATATTAAAAAACTAAAAAAACATGCACTATACAATAAACTGATATGAATTAATATGAATCAGCATAATCATTCAATAGCAAAATTTATAGATATATTTTTCTTATTTATATAAAAATTATATTTTATTTTATTCTCAAAGAAGCAGCATCATTTTAATTTATTCAAAGAATTCAAAAGATTAATTATCATTGTTATGATGTGTGTATATGAATAAATTGTTAATTAATCATGTTTTATAATAATAAACAATGCTATCTGTCACGAGAATAAAATAAACAATATTTCAATTTTTCTTTTTATGCATACGAATTTAATGTCAATAAAATTCAATTCAAAATACTGACCATCCTGGTCGTCATGCAGAGTTGAATGCATAGAATGGATGGAGTCCAGCTTTCGCTTGATTCCCCTGCCCTCGCACCTCATCGTGCTCACCACACCCTCGGTTTGCTTCAACGTCTCTGGCGTATAGATCTGCGCCAAATATAACGTTTTTTTTTTTTCTTTGTCATGTCATACAAAAAATGTCTACATCAGACACATGCCGATTTTGTGGTTATTGTCAATGAGTTTTGTTTATCTGTTTGTTTATCTAATGATGCATATAATTATTAGGTGAAAAATTCACCGGCTAATAGTCAGAGTAGAGTTTTTGTTTTCTGTGAATATATTTTCATTTTAAATAATGAGAGAAGAACTAAAATAAATAATTTTATAACATGCTATTTAATTGTGAATGCAAAAGGTATATCAAACTCAAAATTGGATTTTACACATGCTCATTTTGAAACGGAAAAAGGCCACGAAGAAGAATTGGTCATCAGATGGATAATTTTAATTATTTTTTTAAAGACTTAATTTTTTTTTTTTTTTTTTCAATTTGAGCTTGAATTTATTTATCGTTTTTTGTATAATGTTGTGGATGATTTTTGAATCTTCCCGTTTTTAGACCGCATCGGTCCGAAAAATTACAAATTACATTATTGCAAAAATGAATATATATGTATAGTAATGTATATGAATTTTTGTAAATAATTGATTGCTAAAAATAAATTTATTTTCAATATGTACTGCTGTCGTCACTCGCAGATGGTAAATCGATTAAAAATGTGTAAAAATAATTTTAAATATAAACTAATTACAAACTTAATAATATATCGATAAAAAATGAAAATTAATTGATTGTCGTTATTTTAATTTTCTTAATAAAAAGAGAATAAAAAATAATTTAAAATAGATTTTAAAAACATTACAAACCTATGTTTAAAAAAAAAAAAATATCTCAAGAATCAAATTAATTATTTTCTCAAGTAATAATTTACAAAATTAAATTAGTACGACAAAAAAAAATATCACGTCTACAATTTTTCTCTCTATTCTTCGTCAGAAGTGTCATCTCCATTTTCATCATCCGACTGATCGTCATAAGTAAATTGATTAGTAATAAATGGATTAACAAACGATTTATTTGTTGGATAATTAACGACAGCAATTTCATTAGGGTGAGACCTACAAATTGTATCGTATAAATGTGGATAAAGTCCCGGTGTAGTCGCGACGCCAAAGTTCATAACTTTTTCATTACCACCAACAGCTGACGATAAATAGGGTCCAACTGTCGGCGTTAATGCCGCCCGATTTATTCCTCCACGACTACTCAACGATCTTTGTTCCACCTCTTGATTCTCTAACCGAGTATCATTAATTCTCGATTTATAACATTGTTGTTGATTAAATGTGACGTGAGAATTATTATGTTCTTGTGAAATTGTTCGTGTGGAAAATTTACTATTCGGCATTAATGTATAATCCGCATGATCTGGCACTAATGTATGCTGCTGTCGATAAACATTATTATCATCAGATAAAATAAAATTATTTTGATTTGAATTAATTGTTTGATAATGCCCGTGATTAATAATTGTTAATGAATTACTATGACTTTTATCAATATTTAAATTTTCTTCCGCGCTCATGTGCTCCATCGTATCAGAATAAATTGAATGATTTGGTGATGATATGTCCATGTACTCCTGTGAGTCAGCGTATGTGTTTTTTTCTGGGTGTGTCGTATCGGCTGGCTGATGCATATCAATTATGTTTAGATGATTGTTGCCCGTCTCTAAGCGATTACCAACCTGGATCCCTGTTGTCACTGTTGATTCCACATAAGTTTTTCCATGAACACCCCCGTGATTTAATGCTATTTCTTTTGTTGCAATTCCATGAATTCGCCAATCGTCAGTTGCAACTTGAATGTCACCAGAATCAGGCTCACTGCTGGAAATACAATGTACCATCGGCTGGAAAAAAAAAGTAGATGAATAAATAAAATATAAAACATTAGACAAGTTTATAGATTAATTATAAAATTGTTAATATGTTTTTTTTTTGTTTTTTTTCAAGATTCTGTAAAAAATATAATTTTTACGATAATTTACCGTTGATGAATGATTTCTTGTGGTGATTGGTGGCGCTGGAGATGCAGCGCCATGAGTAGTAGTATCAACTGCCGGACTATTGGAACGTTGACTATTACCAGGACTGTGTGTTGTTGTATCTGGTGGCGATCCCTGTCTCATAATGGTTGATTGTGCATTATTAGCTTGATTACCAGCAGTTTGCGTTGACACTGAATGCCTAACCATTGATGGACTGTGTTGATCACTTGATAAATTATTTTGTTCAATAATATTGCCATTATTTTTGTTGCCATTAATGCTTGTTAAATTAAATTGATGTTGCTGCTGTTGGTGCTGCTGCTGCTGCTGCTGCTGCTGCTGCTGTTGTTGTTGTTGATGATGATGATGATGATGTTGTGACTGCTGTTGCAATTGTTCAACGCTTTGTTCAGAAGTAGGCGAATTTATTGTACTTTTTGGTGACGATGGCGATTTATTATTTTGAATCATTCCCGTGCTCAATATAAATGATTGATTGTGATCGAGATTTAATTGTGATTGATCTACGCCATTATTATTATTTGTTGTGACCGATTGAAAATCCGGTATTTGATTATTAGACACCATTGTCGTTTGTTGTTGAACAATTGTTGTATTTTGTTGAACAAATGTTGTATTTTGTTGATTTGATGCAGACGACACAGCAATATTTTGTGCTGTCGCACACGGTACCATTAATGTTTGTCCATTCATTTGAATAAATTCTTGCTGACCCTGAATACTTGTCGGACGAACTTGTGATGTATTAAATGTCATTTGTTGATTTGGACTGACATTAGCAACAATTGGACTTAATTGATTACTAAATGATGTTGTGCCATTGACTAAAAATTGTCCACTATTTGACGATAAAAATTGCGTGCCTGGACTGTGTTGTTGAATTAATTTACCGCTTGCAGTTTGTGGTGCGCGTATTACCATTCCCGCTGGACCCGCCGCGAGAATACTTTGACTTGGACTAAATATTCCACTATGACTTTGAACAGGAGTTAAAACATTTTGTCCATTAACATTTTGTATTTGTAATTGCATACCAAGATTACCCGTATCTTGTAATAATGTTGCAGTACCATCAGCCGACATCACCATACTTCCCAATCCAGGTACAATAAATTGTTGTATAGTTGGAAAATTTTGTACCATACCAGTAGCACCATTCAACAAATTAACCGGTTGCAATAAATTAATTTGCTGTGTTGGCTGTGGATTTGTTATTATTTGTTGTGTATTAAATTGCGCTGATGTTGTGCCAGTTTGTCCATTCATAACTAATTGCGCTGGTGCACCGCCTTTGCCTGGTACAATTGTTAAAGCCTGCAACATTGGACCGCCAATACTTTGAGTTTGAAAATTTTGTTGGGCAAAATTTGACTGCGATTGCATTAACATTCCTGTATTTTGTTGTGATGAAGCAATATGTAACATTGACGCAACAGTTTGTGAATTACTTTTTCGTTTTTTATACACTTTTTTCTTACTAATTGTCGATTCTGGCGATAACAATGCCGACTGTCTATTAACAATACTCTGATTTGTTGTAACTGTTCTTGTAACATCATGATTAGCTTCAATAATTGATTGAGCATTTTGTAAAACGTTTCCAGTAGCAACAGTCAAATGTGGTATTTGTACATTTTGTGAAATACCATCCATAGTCATTACGCCCGGCTGAATAAGTACCGGTGTTTGTATTGTATTAACCAATACTGTTGGTTGTCCAATAACTTGTTGCGCCACACCAACAGCTGGTATCACTTGACTAACAGCACCAGTAACACTTGTAACCATTGGTGATACTGATAACGGTGGCATAGCACTTGAATTTGAAATAATTTTTGGCGGTGGTGGTGCCATTACTCCACTTATTCCCGTTCCCGTGCTTGCCATGATCAATTGTCCGCCGCTTGAAACAAGAATGTGACCGGGAGGTAGTGTTGATCCATTTGATTGCTTCAACATTCCACTTGATGTCAATACATTATGCATTTGAACATTTGAATGGTGGTGTTGTTGCTGTTGTTGTTGCTGTTGCTGTTGTTGCTGTTGTTGATGATGATGTTGCTGCTGCTGCTGCTGCTGCTGCTGTTGATGCTGTTGATGGGTTTGTTGCTGATGTATCGCAGTGCCTGAATTCGCTTGAGGAACTTGTATACTACTTACAACACTCTGTACCATTTCCAATGGCGATTTTGAGACAATTGTATTGTGCTGACTGTGTGTTATTGGCGTTGAATTACCCGAATGTATAATCGACGATGTAACAACAATATTTGTATTAGGTTGCGTTGATGTTAATGGTAAATGTTGCGATTTATTCGTAATAATATTTGGTATTACCGAATTTGAAATACCAGACGGTGTATTTATTGATACTGTTGCCGTATTAGCTTTACCCGCAAGCACAGAAGTAATTGTATTACAACTATATGTATGACCACTCGCCATTGTTGTTATCATCGTTGAATTTCCCGTGTATGGAATCATTGAAATACGTTGAATTGAATTTATCGTATGTGGATGCGGCTGATAACCTTCAGGTGTTGATTGACGAGGTAATAATTTTTTATTATTCGAGCCGTGCTGCGATATATTTTCCACTGATCCCATTAATGATGTTTGAGATGGCGATGAACTCGGTGAAATTGTACTTGACGCAGATGATGTCATTGTTAGGCCAATATTTGAAGTTTGATCATTATTATTACTAGTATTATTGATATTATTATTAATATTATTATTATTATTACTATTATTATTACTATTACTATTATTATTATTACTGTTATTAATAGTATTAATATTATTAATGTTCGATGATTGTGACGGTTGTTGGCCAACGGGCGTTAAAGATTGTGGTGGAATTTGTATTAGTGAATGTTGTGAATGTGGCGTTGGTGGTTGTGAATAACTGTGTGGTGTTGATGGCTGCGATGATATCAAACTTTGTGGCGTTGCCGGTTGTGATATTGATGACGGTGGCGTTTCTGAATTTGTTGGACTATTTGTATTGCCAATTGGTGATCCATGACTGGTGCTAATTGTACCGCCTTGTATCGGCCAAGATGAGTCCATTTGTTGTTGCTGTTGTTGTTGTTGTTGTTGCTGTTGAGTTGATACAAAATGACGATCGCCAAATGTTGATGATGTTACAGGATCGTCACGTTGATCTGAATGCATTACGTATTGCCGATGTATTTGTTGTTTATACTGATGATCAGACATGTATGATGATTGTGTATCAGCGCTTGTTACACAACCTTGGCATGAACTATTGTCAGAGTCATTTGTATTGCTGCCAATTGATGTTGGTGTCATACTGCTGTGAACGACAACTGGTGATGTTGCATGATTTTTTACAGAATTACAAACTGACGTGCTTGTAGGACTTGTTGCCGAGGAAGGCTTTTGATGTGGAAGATTATAATTATTGTTACCATTCAAATTATTTTGATGATTAGTTTGTAATATTTTTCCATTATTTCCATTAATAATCATCATTTGTGAACTACTAACACCCGTTTGACGTGATATTGTACTGTTTAACAATGCTGTTTGTTGCGCAAGATAACCACTGGGATCATCAAGAAAACTTGGACTATTATTATTAGTATTGTTATTAGAATTATTACTGTTACTATTATTATTTGTATTATTAGTAATATTAGTATTATTATTAACAGTCGAACCAATTTGATTGTTTGACTGTGATTTATCATTGAAATCATCGCCGGGACTTGGGCTTGATTGTTCAATATTTCTCATTTCACCAATATTATGCTGATGACGTTTTTTCGTTGATGATTTACTTGATTTAGCTTTTTTACGTGCCACCTCATCGGTCCATTGTGCGGCTGGCGGAATATGATGATGCAATGGTGGCACACGATCAAGACTATTACACGTTATATTTTGTATTGATACAGGCGATGATTGTGGCGCTATAGTACGATTTTGTTGCCACAATTGCTGTGTCCTTTGGTTAAAGTGATGATTATTTGTTTGGCCATTTGTGCCATTGGTGCTTATTATCGATTGCACTTCAACGATATTACCGCTGGTTGGACTTCTGCCCGCTTGACTAACCAACATATACTGCTGCTGCTGCTGCTGCTGCTGCTGTTGCTGCTGTTGTTGTTGCTGCTGTTGTTGTTGCTGTTGTTGTTGCTGCTGCTGCTGCTGCTGTTGATGATGATGACCAGATTTTGTTGTATCCATGATCGTTGAATTTTTATTATTTTGATCACAATTAGTACGAGATTGAAATTGAATTTGATGCTGACTGTACATTCGTTGCATATTTTCATGATTGAGATTCTGATTATTATTTTGTGAAATATGATGTCGTTGGATATTATGTGAATTGTGCATCATTAATTGCTGCTGCGACATTTGTTTTCCATTTAAATCATCATCGGTAATTGATGGCGTTCGATTATGACGCATTTGTACATCAACTGAATTAATACCTGACATTATTCCGCCATTATTATTTGATTGTTGCACAATATCATGCGAATGATGATTCATATTTTGATTATTAAATTGCATTGGCTGGCATTGCTGTGACATTTGTTGCTGATGCTGTTGCTGTAACATATGAAATTGATCGTGCGATTGATGCTGCATCATATGTTGATTTGATTGTTGCTGATATTGCATTGGATGCTGATGTAATTGATGCATCTGAGATGTCATCGATTGATTTTGTGATGTTTGCATATGATGAATAAATTCATCATTTGTGTGATGTGAATTAAAATTTGTCACTTGTTGCTGAATTGTTTCTTGATTATTATGCTGATGTTGCTGTTGACCATTGTGCTTTTGCATTTGTTGCATGTGCATTTGTTGCTGTTGATTCAAATGCTGCTGTTGCTGCTGCTGCTGTTGCTGTTGCTGCTGTTGTTGTGGCATTGTTTGATGAATCGATTGATCATTCAATTGATTTATATAATGCGATTGTTGCTGATGGGACAATTGATTTGGAATTATATTTTGATGATGAGTCATGTGTTGTTGCATCAAATGTTGCTGTTGCACCTGCTGCTGCTGTTGTTGTTGTTGTTGCTGTTGTTGTTGCTGTTGCAACATTAATTGTTGCTGTTGCTGTGTCATATTATTAAAATTTGTACTCTGCTGATTCATTATCAGCGGATTTCCCATCAACATACTCGTCATATTGTGTTGATTCAGTCTCTGTTGTGAACCACGTACGACACAGGTATTCGCATCAATATTTTGCGATGGGGAATTGAGTAATTGATGGCCAATCTGTTGGTTATTTTGCTGTATTGGTAAAGCTGTCATTGGCCAAACCTAAAAATAAAGAAAAAAAAACATAAAAAATTAATTCATCAATCAATAAATATTTATATATAAATATATATATATTTTTTTTCCTTTCATTTATTCACAAATCGCGAGCGGAAATTGTATGACTTCATTTAATTGACATGAATCAAATAAATATTAATGTTCATTTGTTTTTTATATTACCTGAGAGCCGTTAGCAGATGGCAATTCTTGAACTCCTGTGGCGCCTGCCACGGCAATTGCTCGTTCCCTTTGCGCAAGAAGTTGAGACACTGACACTCCTGAATAAAGGTTTCCCACGCTTCCAAGTTTTCGTTTCTTCTTTTTATTCAGGCCATCTGCAATATATCAGGTACATTGTCAATTAATCACTCGATTGATTGCACGATAAATTGATGATGTCTATATATACATATACATATTCGCATATATAGACAGCTTACACAATCATCAATAATTTTATTTATTATAAAAATAAATGAATAAATAAATGAATTACTTGTACATCACAAAGTACAGAGAGTTTATAAGCACGTAAATGCTAGATTAATTGAAATTCCGAGGATCGAAACACGATAATTATAAATCTTTTGACATGAAAAAAAAAAAATCACATTTCCTCTATTCTATCCAATTTTGTCGTCGTCATCGTCGACACGCTCAAACAATTCCCCAGAGATTAATTAAACTTTGAGGCCGGCAATTTGTGAAAGCCACAATAATTAACATTGCCAATTATAATTACGACGCGGTAAATAATGTTACAAGAGGGAGAGAATAAAAAAAAATATAATAAATAAATAATTAGAAAGAAAAAAAAAATAGGAGAGAAAAGAAGAAAAATATTGCATAAAACTTTTTTTTTTTTAGTCTAATCTGAAATAACACAATGAGTAAATGTCAACAGGATAAATTAATTCATTATACATCTTGATAAAAGTACATTGGTGTAGGTAGAATAGTATACCCAGTAGTTAGGGAGTAACTGCTTATATAAAGGGGATTTTCGAGAGTATAGGTAGTTGGAAAAGGTCGTCTTTTATCAGAGCGCTTACGGCGGATAATTATTCTCTGGTGTGAAGGGATGATAACCAAGGGAGCTGCTCAGACCTAAGGCTATATGGCAATGAATCTCTTGAATATATATATATGTAAACGCAGTAACATTGCTCGTTTTCAGCTTTCTCTTAACACAATCCGTCGCGTCTCTAGCACTCATCCCTCTTGCCCCAACACACCAATGAGACACCGAAAATAAGAGGGAGTATAAGGTTGGAAAGCTTTGCGTTAAATCTTAGGGCCAATTTGTGGATGACATTGAGGTGTCATTATCTATATCCTCCAAAGTAAAATAATTAAACTGGAATAATAATTAATATACATACATCAAGTGTTATCATTAAAATAAAACTAAAAAATAAAAATAAGCAAACAAATAAAAAGAAAAAAATAATAAATGAATTTAATTAATTATTTTTATTTTATTTAATTGAATGAATTATTTTTGATTTATTACATCACGCACATTGTCATTTATAATTTGAGGAAAATCAATTTGTATTATGTCGTGGGGAGGGAGTATTATATTCTGCTGATGTAGTTGTGAAGATTGAACAAAGTCAAGTGGAAAGGGCGCAAGCGTTAAAAGCTCATACATAACACACAAAACGCGCCGCGCGCAGAAATCACAAACTAAACATTGGATATACATATATAGACGTTGAATGCTCTTGTGCGCGTGTGTAAATGTATTTGTGTTGAAGCAATAATGTTCATCCAAACATACGTCTATTCCTCCTCTCACTCTCTCATTCTCACCCTCCCTTTTATACTTTCTCCTTCCTCTCCATACATAATGGCAATACTTGCCTTGGAGTATCATCACTTTGTGTGGTTGAATATACCGCTTGTATGCGGGTTACAAAATTAATCCTTATCATCATGTCTCGTGGCGCACGCGATTCAGTTGATGCGAAAATTCGTGATTGTTCTTCATCAACAATTTGTACGATAAACGTTAAAAAAAAATAATATATAAACATAAGAAATAAATTACACTATATTATCTTCCATATCAATCATTCAAATGAACAAATAATAATCCATAAAAAAAACTACTAAATAAAATAAATAAAATAAATAAAATCAGAATTTTTTATTCATAATTATTTTTATTTTTCCAATAACAAATTGAACAAAAAACCGATGATAAAATTAATTATTACGCGAGAATACCGTGCAGACGCGTCTTATCTACTCCAAACAATTGCAGTGACTGAGAGAATGAATGTTGATGTGCGCAAGCGCGACATAAAAGCGCGCAGAAAACCGCGCGCAGGAATCAAAACCGGACATGCGACATTATATATGTATGTATGTATGTATGTATGTATGTATACCACGACTGTCTGTAATCATATATACATGTGTATATATACCACGATGTGCCGTAGAGCACGGACTCCACTTCATAAGGCTCAATGGCGCTCATATTCTCGTACAAAATTAACCTTTATCAGCGTGTCGTAGCCACACACAACGTACTGACTTTGCTTTCGCCATCCTGAGTATTTTCCCTCCGCTTATTCTCTTTACCTCATTCTCTCTTCTATACCTTTATACTATCTCAACATTCTCATCCCCCTTTTACTTCCCTATACACACCTATTCACAAAATCCACCACCAACGATTTCAACCCTCTATATCTATATCTATCTATATATCGCGGGCGGATTCCTTCCTCTACTCCCAGGGACTTATTGATCGTCCCGGTGCGATAAGAAGACACGAGCTGGCTGATTGGTCTCCTCTCCAACTGGCAAGATGTGCGCGCGAGGAAATGTTCGCTATGAGAAGAGGCAAAGGGAATGAAAGAGAACGATAGGGGGTGTTATGTTGGGTTGATGGTAGTGGTTTGAAGCGTTCTCCGTTTAACGTTCAACGCGCGGTAGTAGAATATTATATCTATGTATATGTATATATGGAAGTAAATGGAGTGTGCGGGGGTGGGAGAGGACAATTGAGGGAGAGGATGCAACGGCTTTCGTCTAAAAGTACCCCGTAAAATCCAACCGCCAACCATCGACGTAGAAATTGAGTGCTCGCGAGACGCGGGATGAGATAAGGGAAAAGAAAAAAGAGGAATAAGTTGAGGGAAGGAGAAAAATGGAGGAAATAAACGGACAACCGACAAAGGGATTCGATAACGGACGTGGGAGAGCTTTTCATGAATCCGCATATAAAAATAAGACGCTTGGAGATACGTTCCGGTTAGAGGAAAAATAAAGAAAAAATAAAATATCTGTATGTGAATATTATACTTATATAAATTTCAATTCTTCTATTGAATAAATAGATACGTTATATTGAACGATAATAATTACTTTTATAGAAACTGCTGATGATATCGTAGAGAATATAGATGTGTATGATATTTTTTTTTTTTTTTGTTATATTAAATATCCAATTCACAAAGGATTTGAAAGAGGGAAAATAATAAAAAAATTGATATTGAAATGGGAAAATGGAAAATTGAATGCAATGAAATATCAGTTAAATTTCATATTCTTCGTAGAATCTTATCGTGTGTAAAAAAAATTTCTATATTGAACTCTATAACGCTTTTTCACAACCACTTTTGCGATGATACGCTATCCGAATGTGTCATAAAAAGAAAAAATAAAGCGCATAAACCGCTTGGCCCCTCTTTGTGTATTCGTGTGGTTTTTATTTTATCCTATATGTTTTTCATGTTAAGAAAAACATGAGAATGCGCAATGGAATTTATATATATTATACAATACGCTATGGTACACATCATTCTATCCATCCACATTTATATAGACCCCTAAGTAACATATACATTTCATCGTGTCAATCCACGCTCGTATTTTTCCTCTCTTCCCTTTATTTTATTTATTTTATTTTATTTTTTACCTTCACACACATAAACATACATACACTTCGTAACCGCCATACAAAACACTCTCTATCACACTCAGTTGGCAGTACTACAGTTACCCAGTACCCAGCAGTAGCAGTTGGGTACGTTTTTATATCGCCGGAAAATTGAAATTGAAGCGGTGTGTGGTGGAGTGAGCTTAAACCCGAGAGTCGAAACCCGCAGCCACACACCAGGAAAAGTTGAAACGAGACCATAAAACACCGTAAACATTGTCGCTGTTATGTAGCTACATTCGCCAGTAAATATATATATTTATCGTTCAAGTATATACATACATGTGTTATACATTTATATAATCGGATACAAAAGCAGAAGTTAAAAATGAGACCCGCGGTGCTTTTTCAACAAACTGTTTATGTACATATAACGGTCGATAAAAATGTTTGGTAGTTTAATATATGTGTATATAACTCGTGAACGTGCACTCGTGCGCGCGCGTTTATAGTGATGAAGGGGCAGGAGGGAGAAAAAAAAAAATAGAAGCCAGAGGCCAAGTGGATTCAAAGAGGTGTGAGATCGCAAAGTAAAAGGTATAATTAAAAAGTTGTAACAGCCCAATAAATCTCAGTGAAACTTTTAACAATACTTATACTCACTGCAGCTCCTCTCTCACTCTCACTTATAGACCACTTGGGCTTTTATATGTATATATATATATATCTATATAAAAATAAGTGTATGTATAGGTTTATATATATTTCTCTCTCATGCGCCATTTATATCCATGAACGATAAAAGGAATTTGTGCGCGAGAACATTTAGTGGGCTCCTTGAACATAATAGTGAAGCTTTTGGTTAATCGACTTGTATAATCGTTTTACAAGCACACATTTAAAGAGGAAGTTGAAAGAAAAATTGTAGATTATATATACACGTTGGCAATTAAATTATTAAAAGTTGATAATAATTAAATGAGATGGGATAAATAAATTATATAGTTGAGAGTAATTAGTGAGAGAAAAAAAAATAGGAGGAAATAATTTTTTTTTTTTTTCTTTGTAGTTTAGTGAGAAATTGAAACAAGTTAATGCCTGAAATGCTATAGGCGATTTGTCTGATATATAGGTATAGGTATGTATGTACATGTTTATTAATGTATGTATTACATAGATACGTAATTCGATTTATAATCTCGTGAGAGTTTTAGATTGAATTAACTGCACCGTTTAAGATAATTACTGGGATATTTAGTAATATAACGTAAAATAACCTTTAGCTGAGTGTGTTTGTGTTGATCGATAGATACGATATGGACGCGTTGGAGCATTCAATGATAGACCGAGGGGTATATGAGAGAGGAAAAGAGGGGAAATATTGTGAGAGAGGGCAAATTAAAGCAATTTTCCATGATGGCGTAAGGTAGTTACAACATTGTTTGGATAACTACGTGGGGTCGCGAAAGTGCGAAAGTGACTATATGGCGGCTTTGAAATTGTATTTTATACACGATACGTTGTTCACAGAGCATTCGCACTTCTCACACACGAGTTAATCGAATCACTGAATTGCAAATTGCAAATTGAAACTCTTAATTAGATCAATAATCTTATACTTTGAACTATATTTTCTATTATTCAATTATCACCACGAAATTAATTATATTAAATAATATATGTATATAAAAATCTTCTCATTTCTCATAATATCAACGCCAGTAATTAATTGATAAATTAATAATTTTTTATTTTACATTTAAATTATAGATATATAATTTAATACGAGGAAAAAATTTTTTTTCTTTCGTTGAATGCTCAACTTGATATTACTTAAATTGAAAACAGATGGAGTTGATTGAATGAAAAATTAAGGGAGGTTGAAAGCAATGAAGAAATAAGAAAGGATAAAAAGAAAAGAGTTGAATGCGAGGGCGGAGGCAAAAAGTTTTTTGATTCTTTTTGCGCTGAAGTCGAATGGAAAAAAATGGAGAAAAAAAATTGAGTAATTTCCGACCGCTGAGAATTCCATTGGTACAATATAAAGGGATCGTGGCGCGTTATTTGGGGTGGTAGGAGAGCAACAGAGTGAGAGGGAGAGGGAAAAAAGAAAAACGGGAGAGAAATTACGAATTGGATTTCCGTTGATCGAAGTATCCATTATCCTGACGGCGTCGGGTGGCTATTCAATCTGCAGTTATCAAGAGCGGCGACAGCCAAGAAAGGTCGCAGAATCCGTTGGAACGAAGGGGTGGTATGTAACGATATATTTATATATAGAAGAAGTGAATCGGAAGTCGATGGAGAAAGAAAGAGGTGAAGAAAAATGCCAGAGGTATATATGTTTGAATTTGATCTTGGTGGAAAAACTCAGATGACGGTGTCAACTCTAAACCTCATACTCTTCAATATAATTTTTCTCGCTTGTTTTATTTTTTCCATTTCATTTTTTATTCATTCCAGTTTTTCTCTTATCTCTCACCATCACACCTCACACTCCACGTTATAATAACGTTATGACGCGTAGCGATGAAAGTTTAATACCGCTCGGCCGGAAATTTAATATCCTTTTGCTCGTCTTATTTTTCTTCGTTACCGCACAGTGGGAAATTGCTAAATGATGAATAGAATTTTTGGTACACTCAGTTGGTATGTGTGTATTATATATATACATATACATACAATGAGAATTGAAGAAAATCCCGGAGAATAAAACTTGAATTATTATTTTATTTTAGCAGAATCGATAAAATTATTTTTTCTTATTATTCCTATCGACAATGATTTGTTTCTCATTTTTATTTCATTATTCGCATGATTATTGGCATTAGAATTAAATTATTTTCCTTCACCTTGTGACATAAAATTCATTTATATAAATATTTACAAGTAATAGATATAAAAAAGTGTGGAATTAAATTGAAAGAAAATAAATAGTGAAATGAAAAAGTATTTTCATTTTTATTTATAGTTGATTATACGGAAATGAAAACGATTACACGTAGCGATTCGATTGAAGGCGATCAACTTCCATAAAATTTATCCTCATGAAATCACGAGGGCGTTTGTTAAGGAAGTTTGAGAGGGGCTCTTTGCGCAAAAGCCGCTTTACTGAAAGGTGAAACTCTGAAGTGAGAGAAGGCGAGTGTTGACGTTCCGTAAACTTTATATATGTATAAATAAAGGTTATATATACTTATATATTTCTATACATACGAATACTTAAGATTGAAAGGGAACAGGAAGGCAACGCGTGCAATGAGGGCTTTTTCCTGCTTACAATTTCCCTCAGATTACACGCGCAATGGCCGCAAGTCAAAGAAATATATAGGGAGACCGAAAAAGTTCTCGTATACATATATTCTTTTCAATGGAGTTTTACATTGAAGATTTAAATTCATTCCCTCACGGTGAATTAAATAACATCAAACAAAATTAAATCCTTCAATGAAAATTATTACAATTAATTTATAAATATATAATTCAATAGGATGAATAAATAAATAAATTCATGATATTATTACTGTAATTTTATTTTATTTCTTCAATTTTGTCAACGTGTTACTTTTTGCGTGAATTTTGGGACACTTTTTATATATAATATCATCACTATACCACAAAACCAACTCTTGACTCCAACTAATGTTACTTCTTCACTTGGTCATGTTTTTTGTTTTTTTTTTTCGCTTCAACTTTTTTTTTTCCTGTGTTGATTACCGCACGACGACGACATTTATTTTTTTCCACCACACGACATCCGCTTTTCTACCATACTCAGTTCAACTTTTGGTGTATCTCCAATAAAAGTTGGCACATGCTTCATCCAATAGTGGATAAATGTCCGGACGATTATACGAAAGCGTTCTTCTTTTCTCTTTTTTTTTTTTTTTGTTGTAAAAGCGCCAACTCTCTGTCCGGTGTACGTCTACATTACTTTGATAATACTCTTTCCCTCTCTGTGCTTTCTTTGTGCTTTTACGCTCGGATGGAAACAAAAGTTTGTCAGTAAAGTGCGACGGTGGAGAAATGTGAGAAAACAAACGAGAGAACGCGAAAGTGAGGGGGAGAATAAGTATCATTGGAAAGTCGATGAACTGCACGAACATTTCCAATTACTATCGTTTCGTATAATCATTTAGACGTCGACCATATTCGTATTGAAACTTATGTTTAATTCAATAGAACAGTCACAAGATAAGAATGAGTATAAAAGGAACAAAGAGAATAATAAAATAAAAAAATTGAGTGGAATTTTCATCACGAATAAAATATTTTGATTTTAATTTAATTTAAAATTGTTTTATTTTTTTTTTCCTCTCACCTTTTTTCAACTTGTCAGTTGACGTTGGTGAATCAGCGTTGGCATGAATAACTGGCGCACCTGGCGCAGATAATGTCGACGATGAAACAACTGGTGTACAAGATGCAACTGGACTAGCTGCCGCGACAGGTAACAAAAGTTTCCTCTTGTGATTGCACAGCTTTGTCATCTCCCGTGTCTTGCCCTGATCCGGGCTCCAAGGTCGCGTTGCTACCTGAAAATAATAAGAAAAAACAAAGTCAAATATCATCTCATGTTAATTATTCATCCTCATTAACACAAATATAAAACAACAGATAACAAATATCAATTAATATAACCAGAAAAAAAAAAAAATTTATTCATATTCATAAAATATAAAATAAAATTTTTTTTCCTACTTCAATAAATATTTAATAAAATTAATTCATTAAATTTCACGCATTCATTCCTCACAAATTAATCCAAACTCATTTCACAAATAACATTTACATTCATAAATACATTAAAAACATAAATCGTATAATAAACGTAAAGCGAATAAGATGAAATTAAATCGAAAATATCTTCCGGGGTCTTCACGATTTCTGCCTCCACCACTATGACCTCTGTTTCTCATCAGTGAAAGATAGTAGATAATAATGATACAGGTATATAACAACGAACGAGCTGTCACTTTGCAATTTATGAAATGCGATAATTCATCGTGTATAAATCCATCCTATCCTATCCATCACAGCAGAATAGAGACGATGACTTCTACTTCTATCCATATACTACATACACAATATACCCATATCCATTTGAAATAAAGAGAGAAGAGGAAAGATAGACATATAAGTATATAGAAAGGTTTAGCTTGGTATACTATCATCGAACGTAATTGGCGGAGGCTCGTGACCAGCAAAGGAATCCCTTGTGTCGCTCGTCGTGAATCTCATGATCGATGCCGAGAGATGGGTAGGTAAGGTATATACATATGTACATAAATTGTAAGGATATGTATACATAAGTGAACCCTTGATCGTTCAGTATTGGTGTTGGCTAGAGAGAATATATAATATACATATAAGAGCAACGTTAACTCTCACAACTCAAACGACCGCGTTCATTTCCCCTTTACTATGTACATATGTGTATATACATAAATGCAGTATATAGGTATGTATACTGCATTTATATATACATAGATAATATACATAATGTATCCACTCATCCTATCATGAAGATAGTTCGCGCTCCTTTTGCACGATATATCTATCTATCTTCTCTCATACTTCGTGTAATATATCTCCCTTTCAGAAATTGACATTACCGAGTGGCAATTTACGACTGGATCGCACCAGTCGTGTTAATAATATCCCAAACCCACCAATGGATGAAGAAGTGAAACGAACGAACACGTTTGAACTAGTCGTGCAAGTGGAAAAAGTACTTGAATAGTCAGACAATATTGACTACATTACGAGTATAATAATTTGATATATAAATATTTTCCTTGTGGAATTTATATCCGCGTTTTGACTGAGGATTTTTTGTTATATTTTTCAATTATTTTATTTGTTTATTTTTTATTGTGTTTATGAATATATATTCAGTTTTATGTCGATAATTATTAATATTATTTATGAATGTAGTATTGTCAGTCGGTGTAATATTTTTATTTTATTTTTATAACTAACTCCAGACATATTTTCAATGCTTTAATATAATCTCGTTGAATGACGTGAAGTCAAACTCCATCGTGATCTATGTGTCGTTAAATTTTATTTATGTCAGCTTTATAGCTATACACGCGCACGTACATTTACGTTGATCTTTATTGTTCCGTATTACATGTGTGGTAGTAAGAGAAAGGGTTGATGTGGACGAGCGTGTATATGAACAGTATAACGAGGTTCGTTTCGTCGTTTTACAGGCTACACTACGCGACTTTTATCGTTAACGAAGATGAAGACACGTCGACACAATCCGCGCATCAGTGTAGACAATGAGCTGTGTGGTATATGTATGTGTGTAGCGATAGATAATGTTGAATTCGTCCTTTTCATTTTCTTCTTTTACTTCAAACTCGTTTTGTGACCCTCCACCATACTTCATTCATGTGGATACTGTAAATCTCTGAGACTCCACTTTCACCACCCAACATCATGATTTCTAATTAAGGCAGCGTGCAAGCAAGCTGTGCAGCACAGATGGACGTTGAAGACCGGCAGGATGAAAGGAAGTAACAGAGAGAAAAGAAGGGAAAAAAAAAGAATTTTATTCTTTATGAGATTGAAGTTGATGGTTCATTTATTTTTAGTATCTCCCATAATTTTTTTTTTTTTTTACTAAATTAATCGAAATAAGGCAAATTTATTTTTCATCAAGCTCATGAAGAATAATATATTTCGTGTTTGTATTTATTTTCTCCATCTCGTTCAAACAAATACGAATATTAATATTAGGATGTTTGAATTCAAAAATTTGATTTTTTATATAAATAACATGAGAAAATTTTTTTTTTTCGACTTCAACTCGATTTTTTGGTAATCAAAAATTTTTTTTGATGCTATTACATTGTTGATTTAGCTTTATAGCGTTTATTGTAAGATAATAATTAATGTGAAATCAATAAATTCCAGTTTAAAAAAAATTTTTTGTCAATTATAATAAATTTTCACCTTTCCAGCTCTACAACTCGAAAACTGTTGGTCGGAGAGTGTTTGCGGTAAGCAACTTTTTTGTAGCAAATTTAATGCCCTACAAAAGCTGTACATTAATTTTTTCAAAAAAAAATTTTTGACTACCGAAAAATCGAGTTAAAGTCAAAAAAAAAAAATTTTCTCGTGTTATTTATAAAAAAAATCGAATTTTTGAATTCACTAAGCCTCTAATTAACTCAGAATTTTTATTTCAAACGGGAATATTTTTTTTCTATATAAATTATCAGATTTTCAGTGTTCACAAACAAACAAAAATATCGCCTAAAAATAAAACATCCTAATAAATATATACTATTGTGTTAACAAAAAGATAAAAAAAAAAAAATAAAAAAATAAATGAGACGCGATAATTCAGGCACACGTGGGTGCTCTCTTAATTTTATCTCAAGCAAGGTGTGTGCAATAGCTATATAAAATAGGACTAAAGTGAAGAATGGAAGAAATGAAGATGAAGAAAAATAATACATATACATATAAATACATAAATAAAGAGTCGACCAAACGAACGAGAATGAGAGAATCTATATAGTTACATACATATGTATACAGTATAGTAGACAACTGTGTACGAACGATGGAAGTGGATACGTGCCATGATGTTTTACGATTCTCATTAATAATGGCGGTAATGTTTCGCTCAGTATGCGGCACGTATTAGTGCACACGTTGTGCACCGCATTCTATCTCTTACTCACTTCCTCACAGTGGTATCTGTCTCTCATATACACTAACATAAACACGTATACACATACAACAAAAGGCGATCGCATTAATTATATTGCTGGGCGCATAATAATTTATTGCATTGCCCCCATGATTTTCGCTTGGTCAATTATTTCAAAAATAAAAATAATAATGTTGTAAACATTATCGAGGACGAAACGATTATTACGATAAAATTATACATAAAGTGATTTAAGATTAATAAATTGATAATAAGTTTTTAATCGTGTAATATCAATTGTGACTGATGGGAAATTTGTTTATTCATTCTGTGTTTAATTTTATTTTATTTTATTTATTTTTTTTTATTATTATTACAGAGTAATTATTAATGCAATGTGATTTATACATATATACTGATATGATATACATGTGTATAATAATATAATTGCAAACTAGCAGAAGGTACAATCGTATGTATTTATGTAAAATAGACCATACGCAACGAATATAATCAAATTCAATGACAACAATTCACAATTGAATCGTCGTTAGATGTATATGTATTTTGTTGCATATGTATTTTAATGTATGAGTATTTCTCCCTCGGTGTGAGCATGTTAATGAGTCAGGAATAATTTACATGGTGTGGCGTGGATGATAAGCTACGAGAACGCGAGATTGCAGCGGAAAAAAAAAAAATTAATTACCGTACACTTGTTCGCTGGCATTTTTTTTTCTCACTTCATAAAAATGAAATATGGAACTCGCAGATATATATATGTATTTATAATTATAATTATGTAGTAAGTATAATTTATAGCCTTTTTTTTTAAATTTTTTTATTCATTGTTATTGTGGACGAATTTTCATGTACGAATTCAGTGAAATGTTTCGTGCAAATTAATTAAATTAATTTTATTTTCCATGTCGTATTTTTAATGAATGAAAAATTATAACAAGACATTTTATATTATTATTAAATTACTGTAATAAATATATATACATATATATGCATTAATATTTTTCCATTTGATATTTAATATTTTATTAGATTTAATAGAAAATAAATTTAGAATTTAATCTGAAAAATAATTATACACAAAAATAATTATATCAATGTAAAAAATATTAATACATATACACATGTGAAATTATATTCTATGATGAATTTTAAATTTCGTCGAGTGAGATCTCGAGCAGTGAATTATAATGAGAATAATTCTTTGCATTCATATACTCTTAAAAAAAAAAAAAAAAAAAAAAATACAAAAAGAAATATTGCACCTCGCTTTTGTTGAATTTATATTTTATCAGTCATTCTCATTACAATATGTTGAAGCAAAAAAAAATGTTTCTTCACTTGCTATACGTGTTCGTATTTATATACCTGTACAATGGCAAAAGGTAGAATAATAAATCCGCGTAAATTAAAATGGTTATACTCGTTAGGTCTGAAATGCGTCGTCGTATCTCGTGACAACGCGTCCCTTTGCGCACCTTCGTACATTACATGCACCACGAGAGATTCAAGCACACACCATAAATCCATAAGATGTATATAAGCACACCTATACACACATATAAATTCATTATATACATATATAATAAATATGTACGTAGGTATAACTTTCTTGCGGCTGTCTACTGCTGACCACGAGTACGTATTATTACTATAAACCAGTGCGTGTGTGTATATGGTAAGAAGGCAAGGCCTCGATTATATTCAACCGACGCATACAGTACATTATATACGTATATATTTGTGTATATATGTATATATTTTTCAGCGGCTGATGGATAAATGATCCCAAATTATGAATTCAACGACGGCAATCCGTTTGGAAAATGACCAAGCCGTATGGCATTAAATTGGCAATAATGTGGTGCACATACATATTTATTTATATGTATGTATGTGTGTATGTATAACGCCCCTAAGGTTTATAATGAAACATTCAAAGAAGGTGAACGTCACCTTCAGGCGACACTCAATCGCTTCTTGTGTAATAAGTTATAAATATTATATCTTATAATTTTTGTGTGTGGATAAATTTTTATTTTAGCATTTATGAATATTTACCAGGGTTCAATTTATGATTTATTAAGGAAAATGAACAGTTTAATTAATAATTTATTTAAATTGCATTGAGAATTTTTTTTTGATTTCATGAGAACTAAATTTATCTGAAAATTGACGATATTTATTTGTGTAATTGATGCATGTGGGAAAAAAAATTTTTCGAAAAGTGATGAAGGTCAATTTGTATTCTGAATGAAAAAAAAAATGTTATACACAGACAGGTATGATTTATTGATGAGTGATTTAATTAAATTCCAATAGGTAAATTTATGTAAAATTAATGAAATTAATTGAAGAAAAAAAAATTTTTTATTCGTCATTTTATCGAATATTTGTATAAATATTTCGATCCAATAACCATTCATATATTTTTTATATTCATTGTATAGATAATGGAAGTAAACAATGTAATATACAACATAAAAACAAAAGTGAAAAGTAAAGAAAAGATTAATCAATTTCATCAGCATCTGGCTATTTATTTTATATAATAAAATATTATATACATAAGAGATTTATCCTTTGAAGCTTTATAATGCTCGTTGATTGGCAAGAAATAATGTCATCCGGATGTTGAAATAAAAAAATAAAAAATATCCTCCGACCTCTTTCATACAAGACATGATGTTGATGTTACTCTGATGTTTATAGTTAGATATATAAAGTGGCTTTTGCAGCGAGTATGAAATCAACGAGGGAGAGATGAAATCCTTGAATGATCCACGTCCAAGTTCGGACGTTGTCTCGCTGCGTCCGGTTTTTTTTTTTCCAGCCAATTCAGAAAGAAAGAGAGGAATAAATAAATGTGAGTAGACGCGGTGTTTCGCGACAGGCGGTACTCGATGGCGTGTGTGCATTTGTCATCGTTCTCCCTCTTGCAAAAATATTTCAAATAACATTTGTCGTCGTTATATTGTCAACGTATCATTCAATCGAATGGATACATACGTAAATTTGGACGTATTTATTATACAATTAAAAAGCAAATTAAAAAAAGAAATTTCAAATATATTCGTAAGTACAAAATAAATTAAAATTATTAAAAATATTTAAATATCCACTCGACAGACAAAGATAATTTTTATTCATAATAAAAATTAGAGAATAAAAAATGTATTATTATTACAGATATATTATTTATATATATTTTTACTTCATTTTTTATACGTAGCTATTTTTGCATATTTTCTAAAACTCTTTCTCCTTTTTTATTTATTCATTTTCTACTACTCACAATCGCTTTTGTGAGTTGAAAAAAAAATAAATAAATCGCTGAAATATAATACAAACAGCAGTTGCGGTGTGAAACTCTTATTTTGTACCATGAATAAATTTCATTTCCATTGCACTTTGTACACATAAATATACACATATATATCTGTTGGAGAAACTCGTTGCCACAGACACTGGACTGCAACAAAAAAAAAAACAAAAAAGCCCCCGGTAAAAAAAGAAACAAAGAAAAAAAAAAAGACGTGTCCGTCCGGATTGCGCCAGCAAACGTATTTCCATCTCTCTATTCCATCGCGTTTTTCTCTGCTTCTCCTCCAGTAATATCTCTTCCTCCTTCATCTCGAGCTACCACAGTTAACCATTTGGCCAAGTCCACGTTTTGCGAGCCGCCGGATGAGGATCCAATTAATTTAACCCCTGTTTTAATTTTACGCGCAATGGCTTGGTCAAATCCTCCCTCTCTCTATCTTTTATTATATAACATACAAACCCTCTCACAATCATTTCCCTCTATTCTATTCCTATACCTCTTTTCCTCTATTCTCTCTCTATTAAATGTTCAACCCTTTTCACTCTCTGTATTATCCATATTAGAATTTAACTTTACCCAACAAATATCAAACCACAAAATATATATCAAAATACATATTGAAACACGACTATTCCATTTAAATAAATGCATAACTAAATAAATAAAATGAATCAATGAACACATATAATATATATACACATAATAAACAATACTTTTAACTGATGGAAAGCATACATTCATCAATCAAACACTGTACAAATAAATATAATTTATATCAAATACAAATAAACATTTAATTTATCCCATTCAATTTCACTTTATCGAGTTAATGAGTAAAATTAATTGCATTACAGCTCGGCAATATAAATGTACCTATATATTAACCCACATATAAAAATACTGTAGTGCTATATAGACGAACAGTAATCAAGATAAAATATCTCAAAGGCAATTGCCATAAGTGCTACAGCAATTATAGTAGCGCGCAACGTCGTCGCGATGCGTTGACATTCACTGAATATACATCTAAAATGGAGTTATTGGCCTATGACTTTGCTTATATACACATTATATAACATACATATATTCACGTTTATATACAGAAATGCCAACGGGCGTTGTATTTACACCAAGTATATAGATATGCCTCGTGCAATGTGCGAGGGACGCTGCAGGCGTAAATTGTACGTGCGGCAAAATGGTTTTATTGCATTTGAAGAATGCAATGGAAGCGAAGTATATGGTAGCAACCAGCGTGCTACACTGATGTGTGTATAATGTATATACACATATATACATAAGGTATGTATGTATGTATGTGAGAAATTGGTATGTATATAAAAGATGAACGTGAATCTATAGGTAGATATAAAATTATGTCTGAATAGAGGGAAAATGTGCTGACCACGCGCGCGAGAAAACGGACGATGAGAAGAAGAAAAAAATGAATAAAAGTAAAAGCATTGCAGGAAATATATGTGTACCTATAGATGTTTTCATGATGCCGCGCGCGTGATGTTGGGTATAGAAGCATATCGGGCGTGCATTCGCAAACGGATTATAACTGATGGTACTATACACACACAAGTCTTATTCATTTCTGAAGCCAAATACTTTTCTGATATGTTGCGCCTGTATATACACAGTGTATATGCGACGTATAGGTACACCTTCTTGTTCTTCATTCTTCAATATAATTCTTTTTTGTTTTTTGAAAGAAAAAAAAAATACTCTTTCTTTATTATTTTTATTTGTTCACATCTTCTCGTGTCTCTCATTTTCTTTCAAGAGTGTACCAAACCATACCACGCAATATCGTGCGCCTTCTGCTCAGGAATCTCGCTCGTCTGCTGCAGCGGTGCTCAACCAATTTATTTGTTATTGCATTATACTATTTTTTATTGTAATCAATTTTTTTTTTTTTTTTTTGTTCGAACGGAAAATAATGACAGCCTGTCATTTAATAGCATCATAATAAAGCCATTTTATCCATTAATCTTCGAGGTCCTATAACCCCCTTTAGAATATTTATAAAAAGATAAAACAAAAAAGAACATTAATAAATAAATAAATAAATAAGTGTCAAGTAGCAATCATAATTTTTATTTTCTTCTTCTGTCTATCAAATTAATATGACAAGTGTCAGCCAGATTGTTTATTATATTAATTTATTTTTTATTATTTTTTTCTCTTTGGGATTTCATTTACTAAATGTGCACGACACGTTGGAGTATTACAAATACACTCGCGCCATAAATATCCGCATCGAGAGCGTGAACAGTCATGAGATAGAGGCAGAGGAGAATGAGAAAAGAGAATTGTGAAGCAGTAAGAAGAAATAAGACATATTAAACGTCATATATACTTGTGTATATGCATACATATATACACATATATATGTGTGTGTGAGTGTGTGCAATCGTTTTCGACACGGCGGCATGCCACACGCATCGTTGAATTCGAGTTATGCACGAACGTGCTAATAACAAGCCGATTCTGTTCCATTTGTGAATTCCGTCATTCTCTATATTGTGCGTTTGTGTTTTATGTATCTATATATATGTATATAAGTGTACATATATATACATATTATAATAAAATGGGGACTGTTATACAGTCGCATTCACTGTATCGTTGTCGTCGTTCACTCCACGTTGCGGCGTGCTGGCAAAACTGTTTGAATTTATTTAACCCAAGGCAAATGCAAACATTCCGATATATATCGCCCAATCGTGTATGTGTTAAGTATCTCTGTTACTTCGTGTGCATTCTTCCTTGTATGTACACGCGACCAGAATTAACAGAATGAAAAAAAAAAAATGCCGAAATATAAAAAATAATAGTTTGAGAAAAAAAAAATCTATGAAACAAATTTTAGAATTTCAATTGAATGTAAATTTATTGTGAGAAAGTATTTCACGGAGAAATTTATGTTTGTTTATATTTATAAATGTTATGTGAGTGGATAAAAATCGTTTGGATTGTTTGAATTAATTTTACAAACGACAAAAAATTAAATGTTAAATATTTCATTTAAATAAAATACAAAACATAAACGCAATATTATTTATTACAATCACGACAAATGCCACGTTGTAATTTTTCTTTATACCTCATTCATATTAATATATTTCTAGGTATATATAATTCCTATTGTCGTACTATATTTATAGGAAGATACATATTAAAACGACATTTAAATGTCAAAACATATAGATTAACTGAGTTTGAACAAGTAACAATTATTATTAAAACTTATAAGTTCACACAAAAAAATATAAACTCCACATTTATCTGATGACGTGGTTTATATAATTGATAGCAGAAAGAAATATATAATTATATCAAACATATAAATACATCGTATAAATATTTTTCTATCCACATATTTCAAATGAGGCTAAATAAACGCGATAACAAACGAGTCATTATTGTACAAATTATATTGCGTCATTTTATATCATCATGTAAGTACATAAACGATTTCATTATATATTACACGTACAAAGATTTCGTCTATGTATTAAATAGCGCATTTTAATTTCTTCTATATCTTAATTAAAAACTCATTGCATCACTCATACACATCACAACATTAATGAATCAATTAAAAAAAAAATAAATAAATAAATAAACGAATAAATAATGACTTTAAAAATTAGAAATAATTTTTAATATATGCGCAGACATTTACAGACTTTGCTTCATATCACGACGTGTCTATTAACACCTAATAACTCCCCTTTCCCCCCTCGCTACACTACTCAATCATAATTACATGTGTGGGTGAGCAGGTTCTTTTAATATATACATAAACAACTGAATAAACAAAGTTTTTCTATTATAATATATTACACGTTGAAAATATAAATTATGATCAATGTTGAATTGTCATTTATCAACGCTTTAATATATTAATATGATGTATTTGTTTAGTTTAAATTATGTATGGATTATTATTGGTATTTAATTGTTGGAATCGAATGAAGTAAAATTAAATTCATTCATTTGTTTATTTGTTTATTTATTCGTTTGTTTGTAGTGAATGCTTTTGAATATATAAACTCAAATGACAGTTGAAGGTATAAAGGGAATAAAATACAAAAGTGATCATCCTCAGACATCGTTGCACCAATCTTGGTACTTGAGAATGCGTCAACAAAATGAAAAAAAAAAAAAAAAAAAAAAGGATTTATATACAAGTATGTATTCGTTAAGTCTGTGAATGCGCAATGCATTGCAGTGACCTTGAGTCACGCACGAACACGTCGTAAGTTTCTCGGATGGATGAGAAAAGTTACAAAGAGCGGGAGGAGGAGGAGGAGAGTGCAAAAATGACAAAAAAAAATTTTTTTTTATAAGAAAAGACCCGGTGGAAATAAAGAAAACAAAATGAGGATGGAATAAAAACAAAAAAAAAATAAACAGAAAATTGAAGAGAAAAAGATGAATTGTAAAAAGTGATGAATAAGAAACGACATTCTCATGTGTATGTATATGTATAAATAAATGTAAGTACTCTGTACACGATATGTTTACTTGGAAATTTTATTCCCAAGGCACTATTGCACATACACTCAGGCATATCCACACACATCTTTTATGACACTTTATACCACGATGCGCTATATAAATGTAGATAAATACACATTTGAATATAAAAGAAAAAAAAAAATTGGTTTTTTATATTCAAGAAAAAATTATTTATAAAATATCTAATATTATACATTGCAATAATTTTATTGCTCCAGCAATATGATAAACAATACAAAAAAAAATTAAGATAAATAAATTTCATTCGTTTACTTGTCAAATGATGGAGAAACAATTTTCAATTCAGTTCAATTTGGATCGTTGAAAAATTTACCAAGTGGAAAAACGTTGCAATGAAGAAAGGAAAAACGAAGTGTAATCACGTTCAAGAATCTCCGGGAACGGGAAGATCGAAAAGCTATCATCAGTATATATATTTCCTATAGATGTACATATATACCCAGTTGAAAAAAAAATAAAAGGACGAAGAAATAAAGAATAAACAACGAAAGAATATTCTCAGCTCAGTTGCAGGAATAAAGAAGAATACGAGCTTTTATTTTACTTCTCATGAGTTTGCACCAATGAATTATGTTTCCCTCGTGAAATGAATGTATATAGTTATACAAGTGTAGATTGTAATGAGCTCTTGCTTGAGTAGCTCAATCTGCGTAAGTGCCTTCAGTCCTAATTTGGGCCGCGGGGTGAAAATGCCGTGAGGTCTAATTGAACGTGGATCTCTCTTGAGTTTACTGTAAGGAAATACGATTATATCCTCACAGTTTATGTATATATATATATATATATATATATATATATATACTCCTAGCCATATATACAATACATTCATACACCCATTTTACAAATTATATTGTATTATTATTTTATACTATTATTTATTATTCATCATCATCATCGTTATTATTATATTCTTTTACTTTTGTATTATAAATATTTTTTCTTACTAATACCCACTGCGAATTTTTATAATATCTTTCAATCCCACCAATTCTGTTTGATTAAAAATCACAAGTATGAATATTAAAAAAATTAATAAAATAATACGAAAAAAAAAATTAAAATAAATAAAAATCACGTTTTATAAAATTAATTCAAAGTAAATGCGCAACGATTATGGCGTATGTATAAACTGACAACTGGGTAATGTATAGAAAGAAAAACACTTGAATTTATATATACACTACCACTTGAACAAGCATTGATCGCACTTCATTTATACATATATATATAGTTCAGCAACCTGCTGTGGGGCTATAAACATCGTACAATCCGATAAGATCCAGCTCGCGTATACAAGCAGTGTCTTGAAAAGAAAAAGAAAAGCAAAAAAAAAAAATATAGAAAAGAAAAGAATGAAAATGAAAAAAAAAAAGATTGAGAGAGGGCTTAAGTTGAGCACGTCCCCACATAAATTTGCCATTCTTTGGTGATTTACAGTTGCCATACGTAACGAATGTCGAGGGCATAACTTGACTTGTATATGTAAACATTATATGACGTGATATTCGTGTATATATAAATGTATTCATGTGTAGGAGTGTGTTTAATACAATTAAATGAGCATTATCGTGATTTTCTCTTTATGCATAAATGAAACAAACAGATTTAATAATTGTCATTCCGGAAATTGTTTATGACTATATTAAATTGAACAAAGTGCATGTTGAATCAATAATTAATCTATTTTTCCATTCTGATATTTTCTTTTCCTTCTTCTTCTTCTTAGTTTTTTATTTTTTATTTTTTATTTATTTTTTTATTTTTTTATATAAAACTGAAGAAAGATTGTTTGAACATACCAACCATTATAAAACGCTTCAACGACGCTGACGAGTGGTTTCAAGACACGGTTTCGCCGCTCGTACACGCTCGGTATATATCCACGTTGAATGCGCGCGCGCGTGTGTTTATATACACGTGCACACGGGACACGAACGGGCTGCGAGATGCAACGGGCTATACAGCACAGTGGAATGCAGTCGTAGTGGCGCTCAACTCGATTCGTTTTAATTCACACGTGTGGAGAAAAAGATAGAAAAAGAGAAAGAGCGAAAAGAGAGGAAGAGTGTGTGAGTTATAGAAGATAGAGAGTAAATCAAAGGGTAAAGGAGAGTGAGAGTTAGAGTGAGGAAAAGTGTTTTCTCTATATTTTACTGCCCTGGATGATTCAAGAATTATATTATTAATTTTTTTATTTTATTTTATTTTATTTTATATATAAATTCTTCTCTGCTTCTGTTTGCGATTAACGAATATTGATTGACGCGATTGAAAGCCATTGATGTATTATATTAATCTCGGTTCATCAGCGCGTGGTATGTTTAATTTAAAATGATAGCATGAATATGTATTTAAAAATTAATAATTGATAATTTAGATGATCGTGCTATTTGAATTTATATTTAATTGAGTTCAGTGAACTTTTGCTTGGCTTTGATGGATGTATGTAAATTTAAATTTTATTTTTGGTTGAATTTTTAATTAAAATGTGTGAATGAATAATAAAAAATTAACGTTGTGTGTGTGTTGTAGGATATTCAGTGACGTGGAATGCTAAAATGTCGCGAGTTTCGAGTTTTATGAGAGAAGTGAGACGAAGCAAAAGGTAGAGAGAAAATATAAGAAATGTGTTTCATGTACGTGCTTTGTTGCGTGTATTGTGGCAACACACGCACGTGTGAGCTTTTACCGCGTGCAATCAAAGTGGGAGAAAGAGAGGCAAAGTGTATTGCAAGGTTACATCCGTGTCAGCAACCCCTGGGTGGTTGTTTTTATTTATGTTTAGATTATTTGTATTGTAATATCTTTTACAAAGATATTTTTATTTATTTATTTATTTATTTATTTATTTATTTATTCGTTTGTTGAATTCTTGCTTTATATTTTTGAGAGATAAAAATTACTGTCACGGGACAGATGAAAAAATAAATTGGAGAATAGAAAAAATATCCGTTAACTTTTCAATATTCTCATGTGACATTGGGAATAATTTTTTTTTTCATCCTTTTATTTTTCCAATATCTATAACATTGATGACAACGAAAAAGACGTCTTTTAATTATTGTCCTGAGAGGATAAAAAAAAAATCTGTCAAGAGGAGAATCAAATAATGGAGCAAATAGATATACCAAAAGGAAATGAAAAAAAAAAAAAAAAGAAAAAAATAAAAAAGTCTCACGGGCATTGTCGTTGTCCTCGTTCTCGTCGTCGTGAATTAATTTCATCCCAACCAGAAAAGTCGCGTTTTCTCCATTCTCATGACACGATGAAGAATATATTATTTACCTTTTTTATTTTATTTTTTCTAATTCACAAAACCCCAACAAAGAAAAATATTTAATCAATATTTCCCTCTTTTATATACACATATTCATCCTATATAAAAGTACACAAAGTAAACAAAGAAAAGACACATTGTCAGAATGAAAAATAAGAATAAAAAAAAAAAAAAATTAAAATAAATTATAAAAACCGTCGAATAAAAAAGTAAAGATAATTTTTCTCTGTCACGAAGAATGAAAATGACCGAAGTGAATCAACGTCGTCGTCGTCGTCGCGTTGCTACAAAGCTACAAGACTTGGCAATAAGGGTGGGGGTGGTTGAGCTGCAGCAACACCAGCAGCAGTAGTAGTAGTAGTAGTAACAGTTGGTGCAGCAGTAGCAATAGTAGTAGTGATTCGGGTAAAGCTTGGCTAGAATGTCGTCGAGCAAGATTAATTTAGCACGTCGTCGGTGCTCGCTGACACGAGACTAATGCATTAAACCTAAGCGTAAATCGGATGACAATGTAGAAGCACAGTTGCCAATCGTGTAGCATACCATATACACACATACATATACATATAGTATGAACATAATTCTCAAGCTATGAAAGCTCAGCGTCCAACATAAATGTATCCAACATGTACATGCATGCATCTAATTCTCTATACGGATAACTACACTAATCGTGTGACTATGCACACGATCTATACGCTTAACAAGTCCAATCCGTATACCTACATCGATTTAATTAAGACGAGGAATGCAAATAGCTTGTGCTGGATGCACTACCAAGCGAGAGGGAATACACGATCGATCACAATTGTGGACCCAGGGGTCTCACCTCCAATCTACTAGACAGGATTAATTACACGAATCTATATATATTATTCCACTTTACCAAGACGTCTTGCAAATAATTTTCCACATCGAATTTATATTAATTAAATTAATTTGACTATACACAATTTATATATAATATTTAAATTAAATATTTGGCAGGATAATTTATATATAATGTTTATTTTTTTTATTTTATATTTTGTAATAAATTAAATAAATTCATAAATAATTAAACAAATGAATTAATTAATTAATTAATGAATAAATAAATGATGAACATGTAAAAGATTATAATTAATCAATGGATTTTAGTATTGAAGTTGAATGAAGATTGAGCTAATGTAAATTATTAAAATTGTTAAGTGTGTGTGCATCTCGTCGAGTTTTCCAGCTCACGTGTTAGTTACTTCATCGCGTGGTACGTGAAATATATATGTATGTGTGTGTGTGTGGATGAACCGCGTTCGCTAAAGCACAAAGAGTGAGGTTAATTGCGGGGCCATCGGAGTAAGCGAGCTCCTGTCGTATATCACCGCGCACGATATATCCCACCTTCTATATCTCCGCATTTATGTAGTATATGTATAGGTATACATGTGTATATCATGTAGAAATGTATCTTGATCTGTATATGTGTGAATATGTACTCGGTAATTTTTATTTTATTTTTTATTTTATTTTTTATATTCTTTACTTATATGATCGTACTTCAACTGCAAATCTACGAACGCCAATCTGCAGAGGATATACATCTTGCTCTGAGTATATATATATATATATATGTGTATACATGATTGTATATATATATATATATATATAAGCTATTTGCAAACTCGTGATCACACAAATTGCAACTTAAGAAAACCAACGTAGTTTCTATCTACTGATTTTATTTTTTATCATTACTTGATCTTCTTTTATATATGATATATAACGCTGCTTTTATATATTTGTTGCGATATAAAATGCAACTGATTTTAATTGGTTTGTTGCGTTAATTGATTTGTAGAATTTATATTGCAGATATAATTCTGAGAAAATAAAATAAATGATTGAACTTTAATTTACAATTTTATTTTTCTGATAAATCTAGAAAATTGTGAGAACGTGACTATTATTGTGAGGAAATCGTTGGTATTTTTCTTATGCTCTGTCTTGATTCTTTTTTTTTTTTCTTTTGTTTATCATTATAAATATATACAAGGCGCCATTGTATCCGAGTGAAGAATGTTGAAAATTTAAAGAGATGAAAACGCGTGTCAAGAACAAAGTATAGTGGTATCATTCCCGTTGCTTTTCAAATCAAATACCACACGTTTTTCCCTTGCGGTTCGCAATTCCACCATTCATATATATGTATACATATATATATATAAACGTATATATAAGTTAAGCAGATCTTTTGTGGATACAGGTATATACAAATAACATTCGATAGGAAAAGCGTGTATATACTTGCACGTGGTAAAAGGGGAACCGACCACGTGAACTGAATAATGGAAACTTGTACGTGCGTTAAGTCTCGTCATAAAAAAAAAAACAAAAAAAAAATAAATATTAAACAAATAAAAAAAAAATTACATTTTAATAAAATAAAAAAAAGTAACAAATCGATTTGAATCAATTATACAAGAGCGCACAATATTTAAATTAAAATTGGCTGAACAATTTTACAATATTCCCGATACACATGTACATATACCTATATACACACTCGCATATACATAGGGATATACATCAATAAATAATCGCTGTGTTTAATCTTGACGGTTGGATAAAAAAATAAAAAAATAAAATTGACAAGCCAAACGAAAATGCAATGAATTGAACGAACGGAATATTTTAAAATTTATTGCAATCGAAGAGAGTAACGTGGAATACATATAAATGTTGTTGTTGTTGTTGTTGTTGTTGGGAGGGTGAGTGCAGTGCTTTTCGCTCATTAATCTCCGGCGTCGACGACGAAATCGAAACGCCACAGCTGCGGACAAATCAATCGAACCGTAATTAAGCGCAATGGTAAAAGGAAAGAGGAGTATATAGTAGTGAATATCTGTAGGGATAGAAGTATATAGTCAATAGAGTATTGAATTTGGAGCTGTGCCCAAATAGCAAGCTACTTGATCGATATAGACGATATACATGAATATATATATATTATATAGGACAATTTAGGATTGAATGATAGTCGATTTGAACGAGGCATGCTCATATATCCGGCGAGTTGTCTCGTATAACGTGAAATGCCATGATATTACCTCCCTATATATCGACTGATTCGCATCTCTCATTCCCTCACCATCTCCCTACTATTTCTCGTATCAATCGAATCCACAGTGGATGAAATTGAATCCGCAACGACATGATTTGATTATTTTCTCGTCAAATATTTTTCTTTTTTTTCTTTCTCGAATATTTTTTTTTTTTAATTTACATTTATTCAACTCGCGCTTTTGATTTAATCACTCAAAGTACTTTCATTCAAAGCATTGAAATACCGTCAATAAAAATACAGTAAGTAATTAATTTTTAAATTGAAATAAAAATTCATTAAAAAGAATATTAAAAATGATTCAAAAAAATAAATATAAAAATATATACGAGTGAATGAATTGGATAAAGCGCAATATTTATAAGCAGATTGCAGTTCTCAATGCAACTATCTTTGTGATAAGATACAGAGGCGTGCTCAAGCTTAAAAACGTGAGATCATGGGTAACGTAAAGACTTTTGTCTGTATTATATAGATGCATATGAATGTAAAGGAAGAAACGAAGTGGTAGGTGTATAATAGAAGACTCGCTAAGTATAAGAAACATATGAAAGCAGAGAATTGGAGAAGTGAGATAGGAAAGGAAGGGTGGCATATAGTAGTCGCTCTTGCCATCTCTAATACCGTATTCAGTTGGGTTCCGGAGCGTGAATCGTTCTAATATGCATTGAGAACGAGCTCTGAAATCTGAATGGGATATCTATCTTGATGCAATAACCATCCGGCGCTTCCAATATGGCTCTTCGTGTGCAAAGCCGTATGTGTGCATCCGTAATGGCTTTGCCGCTTCCGTCCGATTATCGAATATATAAAGTATATAATATAATATGTACAAGAAAGAAATTGGTGTTGCTGTGAAAGAGAAAGGGTCAAAGTGCAAAAAAAAAAGAAAAAAAATTATCCATTTCTATTTCTTTAAACAAATAAATATATATACTTGTAAATTTAAATGGATTTATTGAAATTTTTTGAATACTAGTATAGAATGAAAAATTGTATAGTTTACTTAGGGAATGTATGAATAAATAAATGAATAAAATTACAATTATAATCGTAATTTTAATTATTTAAATATAAAATTGCTTACCAAAATTGAATTATATTATTTTCCCAAGTTGAATTTTTTCATTATCAACTCAATTAATAATTCTGTCACATAATGAAATTGCTCTGGACTTACCTGAAAATTAAAGAGAAATTAATTAATTACATTGAAATATAATAATTACATAAATGAATAAATTAAATGACAAATTTAAATTCCAATAATTAATAATCATTCTCTCTTCATAAATTACATTTCACTGCATAAAATTTTTAAATATTATCCATACATACATATATATAAATCCCTATATAAAAATACATAAATTAAATTTTATTGAATTAAAAAAATATATTTACAACGATTATAATTATATTTTAAAATATATTTCAGTAATTATTTAAAAACTTTAATAATTTTCAAAGTATAATAATCTTTGAATAACTCATAAAGTACCAATTGACATGAAATTTATTCAGTCTATATAATACAATGGGGGAGAGAGGGAGGGGGAGATAAAAATGGGGGCACATAAAGGTCGAGTATATCTTGCCAAAGTAATCTCAACAACGAAAGCCCACTAACTCTACTACAATTTTCTCATGTACTTTTACCTACATTGATACAATATTTTCTGTTATGTGTACTGCACGCATACATTTATATACACAAACACATAGAAAAGAGAAGTATTTATCTATGTCTCTCTTGGTACCACTCACACAGTCTTTATCCTTTCTCTTTCCCTCACTGGCAATTAATCTTTACGTAATTGCGCGAGTTAATTAATGACGTTAGGAGCACAAGCGACGAGATCCCCAGCGTGTAACACTTAACTCATTATCTTTCCAGGGTGGCGGGAGCGACACACGCGATAGACATGAGAAATTATTCAATATCATTTGTGTAGTAGTGTGCCATCAGAGCTCTTATCGGTTTTTCATTTTGTAAATATGGATAATATTAATAATTTGACAACACATTAAAATCTAGGTCGATTAATTAATCTCTATCAACCGTGATAAATTAATTGAATTATGTTTAGAAGAATTAAATAAATCAATCAATCAATAAATAAATAAATAAATAAATAAATAAATAAATAAATAAATGAATAAATATAAATAAATAATATTAATTTATTTACTCATTTATATTATTTTATAATTATTATCAATGGTAAAAAAAATCATATTTAGAAGAATTAAGTAAATAAACAAATAAATAAATAAATAAATTAATTAATTAATTAAATAAAATTAATTTATTTACTCATTTATATTATTTTATAATTATTATCAATGGTAAAAAAAATCATATTTAGAAGAATTAAGTTAATAAACAAATAAATAAATAAATAAAATTAATTTATTTACTCATTTATATTATGTGATAATTATTATCAATAATAAAAAAAATCATGTTTGAAAGAATTAATTAAATAAATAAATAAATAAATAAATAAATAAAATGAATTTATTTATTCATTTATATTATGTGATAATTATTATTAATGGTAAAAAAAAAACATATTTAGAAAAATTAAGTAAATAAATGAATAAATAGATGAATAAAATTAATTTATTTTATTAAATGATAATTATCATCAATAATAAAAAAAATCATGTTTGGAAGAATTAATTAAATAAATAAATAAATAAATGAATAAAATTAATTTATTTACTCAATTATATTATTTTATAATTATTATTAATGGTAAAAAAAATCATATTTAGGAGAATTAATTAAATAAATAAATAAATAAATAGATGAATAAAATTAATTTATTTACTCAATTATATTATTTCATAATTATTATTAATGGTAAAAAAAATCATATTTAGAAGAATTAAGTAAATAAATAAATTAATAAATAAATAAAATTAATTTATTTACTCATTTACATTTATTTATAATTATTATCAATGGTAAGAAAAATCATATTTAGAAGAATTAAGTAAATAAACAAATTAATAAATAAATAAAATTAATTTATTTACTCATTTACATTTATTTATAATTATTATCAATGGTAAGAAAAATCATATTTAGAAGAATTAAGTAAATAAACAAATTAATAAATAAATAAAATTAATTTATTTACTCATTTATATTATTTCATAATTATTATTAACGGTAAAAAAAAATCATATTTAAAAGAATTAAGTAAATAAACAAATAAATAAATAAATAAATAAATAAAATTAATTTATTTCCTCATTTATATTATGTGACAATTATTATCAAAAATGAAATACAAATAAATATAATAATCGAAATATAAAATTAATATTGATTGGACATATACAAATGATCTCGTGAGTTTAATTACATACGATTTAGCCACTGTCGCGGTTAATCGACTTTCCCTTCCTCTTTCCATTTATATACACACACATATATATATGTATATGTAATATGTATAAAGTGATATATTCATCGATGCACTCTATGGGCAAATAGATTCATGCATTGCCAAGTTAAACCACATATATTGTTCATCCATGTATATTCTAAAGGATAAATACACATTAGTAAATGAACGGCAGTAATGGACGAGTGTGTGAAACTTGCGTGCACACGTACACGTTCACGTTTATTCCAATAAAGTCCAATGGCAATCCACGATGGGTTGTGAATCGAATCGTGTTGCGCAAAGGGAGCAGTATAGACGTCAATATACACATATAGAATTGTTGAAAGCTCAGGGTAGGTATTTCCTATCATCCTTCCTCCATTTTCTCTCTTGCTTTTATACACACAGATGGTTATATACAAGTATAGGTATTATATACTTTGGCTGTATATGGCTGTAGTACCGCAGAGAATTGCACCCTCATACTAACCGACATGTACACAAAGATAGAACTGTTACCAAGTGTATTCTATAATTAGATTGCCGCTTCGCCATGTCTACCTGGGTGTTTCCGTGCTAATTCCTTTATTTCACGATTGTCACTATAAAGTGTCGACGATATTGGATACCAATATGGTTGATTGGCAAAATTGAAATTTATGCGTTTGGAATAGTGTTATTGAGAAGAAAAAAAGAAGAAAAAAAAATTTTAATGAATAAAATTTTCTATGAATTTTTTATTCATTTATTAATTTCTTTTTTTTCTTTTTTGTTTAATATTATCAATATCAATGGGATGATATTGTATTTTATATGCACTCGATTGGCGAATTTTTTTTTTTATACTGGAATATTTAAATGTAGAGAAAGAAAAATAAAAAATATGAAGAAATATAATAGAAAATGGATTTTATCCATTTCGTATTTGCGTATATATTTTTGTGACGTTGTATTTATCGTTTCCTTTTAGGATATATGTATGTGTGTGTATAAGAAAAATGATAAGAGCTTGCGACTGTTCGGTTGTGGTATGAAAAGAAGTCACAGAAAATGCATGAAAGTAAAACGAGACGAAGTGAGCTAAGAGGAATGAGAGAGCAAAAAAAATGGAGTAGTAAACGAAACTTTTTTATTTTTTTTTTTTGTGTATATTCAAGTTTGAGGTAAATATCGGTTGGAGATATTTTTCCATCACACAATAGACTAGTCGAATACGACAAGAACGCCACCATATTGAAATATTTCCGCAAACCCAATGTATATATTCCATTACATATAAACATATAAAAAGATAAATACATGAGTACAATGTTTTGTTGGTCTGCATAACCTGTCAGCATTTCCTCGAGGACACATGATATTTTTTACCCCTATATTATAAGAAAATAAAAAATATTACAATATGTACGTCTCGACTTTTATGAATACACCAAATAAATTTTTCACGTAAATATAATAAATAAATAAACAAAATACTGAAGGGATGCTGTAGATATTGCCTTGTCAGTTTATTCTGTTGATTCAGAGTAGACAAAAGAGGGTGGAGATTTATTGTTACATACCCAAATAAATAAACTGCGTAAAAATATATTAATATATAAATTATCATAAAAATTCACCAACAAATGGATTTAATTAAAATTAGTAAATAAATGATAGCATAATTAAATTAACTGTTTGGTATTCATTGAAAAATGTATTAAATTTCATCAGTAAAAATAATATACAAATGCATAAAAAAACACAATGAAAAATAATTCCCATATTTATATAGTTACATAAATATTTGAATATACATTCTACTATAAAATCAACATTGAAGAAGCTGCATTTCCATTATTATCTCATCCTTTATACAGAGTTTCTGTTAATCCATCCTACCTTGAATGCCGTCCGAGGGATGATAAAATAGAGTACAGAGAAATATGCACAGAAATAAAAGATGAAAGATAAAAAATAAAAAATAAATAGTGTGTTAAACGTCGACGAGCAAGCAAGTTGCTTATTCGCTGTCGTGAGTAGTTATACACACAGTTCTCTACATATTTTGCTTTCGCTGTATCATAGTAGCAGTAGCTGTAGTAATAGTAGTAATAGTCGTAGTAGTAATAGTAGTAGTAGTAGTAGTAGTAGTATGGTCAAAGCATAAACCCACAGCCGTATCCGTACAAGTGCAGACGTGCATAACGAAGGCGTTTGACCTCGGCTCTGGTGTACCACGGGAATTTATCCGGTGCGCGGGTTATTTACTCAAGCATATATATATATATACATATATATTCTGTATATAAACATCACACATCATATATGTATGTATTATTATTATACAACCCCGAAAACATGACGAGCATAACACGAGAGTGGTTTTACTGCTGTTATTCTTGTATGTACAAATTTTACTTGGCGCAAAAAAAATGATAAAAAATATTTATGCATTCATATAAAATATTATGTAATAAAAGCGTATGTTTATAATCCGTATTGACAAAATGTGAAAATTGAAATGGCTGTATATATTTTTATTTCAGAGTTTTAATTAACGTTATGTGGATTTAGTTAAATTAAAAAAAAAAAATAATTGGGATAAATTTTTTTTTTTTTAATATTTATATTAAAATGTTGGGTTGTGTGTTTATTTTATTTACAACTGATGGGTGTAGGTATATATTTATGGTGTAAAGGATTTTTGTATTGATCGACAATGGTCGACAACGAGACAATACTTTTGTCTCGACGTCTGCATCGCTATTTTTCTTTCTCTTTTTTTTTATTTTTCATCTCTTTTACCGTTTTCACTTCGTACAAAATCCGTTTTCCATTTTCCTGTCTCTCGCCATTTCGTCTCACTATGATCGTGTGTTTTCATTCTTTATGTATACTATACTAGTTCTCTTTACTTCACCATTTCTCTACGGATATTCGCACATTTTCTATCACAATCACCAACACAATTGGATATATGTATACTCGCTTAATGTCTGTGTGTATATGTATTTGTACACTAGTAAAAGCCACAATGCCATGAAATCATTTGTCCGCGCGTTTGTCTGACGCGTCGCAAAACGCCCCCGCAAATTGAATGGGTCGAGGAAAATACTGACATAAATGAATGAGATTCTGAAAATTTATTACGCATTGAAGATTAAATGTTTAACTAAGAATTTATATAAATGTAGGTATTCATTTATATAAATTATATAATCAAAGAGTTAAACAAATAAATAACAGTATAAATTATATTTATTATCTTTTTTTTTTTTTTCATAATTAATATAGAGAATATATTTCGTTGAATAAATGAGATGATATTAATTACATGCTTGGCAGTGTGAAAAGGATCTTCTCTTGGTCCAGGGTGTAACAATTGCTTTAACACGAAGAGCAACGAACGAAAAGAAAAATAAAGATAAATTGTTCACAGTACAAACAAGAGATAAAAAATGAAAAAATTGAGTGAATTTATTATATATAAAAAAAAAAAAAAAAGTATGCTCGCATTGAGATGAAAATGATGTTAAAAGAAAAATAATAAAATAGATTGTCATTCTAAACGATGGACGGTTGGATGATGAGAAATAAAAAAAAGAAAGAGAGCTTTTCATACTTTGTATCATTGTGAAACTTGGAAATAAAAGAAAGGGCTTAATATCGTGTAACGTAATTTAAAAATGTAATTGCTCTTGTCATGGGCTCTACACTAGTTGAAGTTGGAAGAGAAAAAGGAGCGTATATATAACAATAGCTTGGTCCAAGGCCGGGGGTGCTACTGTGTGGAGCAGTAATAAGTTTTCATGTAAAACGAACGAGGATTATCCAACCGTGAATGTGCAGGGAATTATATTTCACAGCAGAAGCAGACTGTTACTGTTTCACCATCTCTCTATTCCCATTTCCTTCTTTATATTTTATATTTTATATATATATAAAATTGTACACTCTTTCTGCTCATTCTCTTACATATCTCACTCTGACCCATCGTAAATTATCTCCGAGCATTTATACGGTATGTTTTAGAAAAGAGAAAATATAAAATCCAAGGTTTGGGATTTAACGCTCTTGACTTTTTCTCTCAATTCAGTTGAATTGCTCGTAATAACGAAATGCGGTAAAAAATTTGCACACTATTTCAATATGAATATGCATATATACATATTTTTTTAGTATATACAGTGATTTATACAGCGATGATGAGGGAGGAAAATTGAGAATGAACAGAGCGTATGAGGCGAGGTAAAAAAGCAAAAACGTTTCTATACATTTTACATGTAAATATATTTATCAGTGAATGTATTATATATGAATATGTTGGTGGACTTTTGAATAACGTGAATTTTAGTATGGGGGTTGAAATATAGAGTAAAATAGGGAGAAAGGAAGTTTTCCATTATTTCATGGTCGTTAAAACTTATGGATGAACTAATATGAAACTGGAAAATTTTCAGAGATAGTTGAATTTCTGGTAAATTGGCACTCAATTAAATTCATACACACACACACACATACACGAAAGTATTTAATGCACGATATAGAGCAATTAATGTTAAAGGCTTTGATGCATATCAAACTAAATTCTTCTGCACTCTCTATATCACTTTCCTCAAATTATATAAATTCTCTCTGATGCATTATTACTAATATTTCAATGCTCAATTTACATAAATCTCATTGTTGAATAAATCTTCTTGGATATATAAATAATAAAGCAATACATAAAATAAATATATATTCACACCAACTATTTTGAATATTGTATCGTTTGTAATGTACCGGATTCTACAGATTGTAAGGGTTATATTGTTCCAAACAACCTAGTAGATTGAAGACGAAGCTTGTAACCAGTAGTATAAGAGAAAATTGGGGTTGGCACAAAAGGATGAATGGAGAAACGTGTAGACAAGGTCCCGTTTCTGTATGAAGTTTCTGGAGATCAACTGTGTATAGAGAAGAGACAGTTGTGTGTATATTAGAGAGAAATACGTAAAGGGAGAGAGACAGTGATGTGAAAGAGAAAGGAGGCAAGAAACGGAAATGGAATTCGAGGTGTGAGATATACACTAACAATTGGAATAGAATGAAAATGACGATGGGTGCTTGAAGCGACAGGAATGAGGACAACACATTGAGGGATGTAAAGAGAAAACAAGTGTGCACAAGAGTGCAAAGAGATTGAAATGAGGGTGGTTGTGATGGGCGGACAGCCAGCACATGTTTGTATGTGTACATCAGTGAGCTTGGAACACGTGAAATAAGTTGAAGAAATATCAATTGCTAGTTGACAGGGCTCCAGGTGGAAGAAAGACGATTGTGAAATTACAGTTGATAGTGAGAGACGTATTGAATCTGTATAGGAAACAAATGATGTCTTGAGAAAGTGGCCCAGACGTAAAAGAGAAACAAAAGAAAAAAAGATTGATGTGAAAGAGAAGAAGGGAAAAAAAAATAAGTAAGAAAATGATAAAAGCACCAGACAGCAATATGGGAAGCGGAATGAAGAAGAAAAGGGTTTAAAGGTAAAATGTTGAGGGTGAGAAAGACAAAGTGTATATACGAGAGTTTTTGAATGCGAGAAACAGACGTGGACAAATAGAGAAAAGCTAGAAAATGGTGATGGGTTGTGTTGGATATAGTATGGAGACACAGAGAAAGACAGAGGGTGAAAAGAGCAAAGAGGAAGAAAAAGAGCTGGTAAAACGAATGGAGAATGGGTATCGTGGGTTTTGCAAAGGGAGGTTCGGGGTGGGTTTTATGTGTGTATATATAGTATATGTGTGAATCGGGGTTGGTGGGAGAGGTCGACGGCTCCAGCGAGCCAGGTCGATATCAGCCTCGAGCAAACCAGACATCTACCGACCATTCGCAAAACATTCACCTCAAGTGTCCCCAGCAGAGCTCTGGCTTGCCCGTTTCAAACTCTTTTTCCACTCACTCACTCACTCACTCACTACCCCATCGTTTCTATCTTATTCTATATATGTACCATCTCTTTTTTATTATACCTCTCTCATTTTTTCTCTATAGTCTGAAACTTGTTTTCTCTTTTCCTGTACTGCTACTTTTATCCCCTGATTCTTTTTACGTCCAGCTCTTTCACTCTGTCTTTCTACCTTGCTACGCTGCAATGCGCTCGCGTCCGCCACGGTATAACCAGAACCTCGTCGAAATCCCCCCAGAGACTGGAGCTTAAGCCAATCCCGACTTCACCTCTATCGCACTGTCTCTTCTGTCGGTTTTTCTTTTTTTTTTTTTTTTTTTTTTTTTTTCTTTCTCTATTTCTGTTTCTCCACCCCAATCATCTATATCTTTTCGTTCTTTTCTACTGCTCCCTAACACGAGCTTGAATCTTCTCGTCCAAGATTCACATCATCCCCCTTGCTCTCAATTCTCTGAGCTGACTGGATAAAATCGTATTAACGACTTTCAACTGGCATTGCATTTTGACATAGAAGAATTTATTTATTTATTTATTTATTTTTACTTTATTTCTACTCTTCTGTCGCTCTTTCAACTTTTATATTATCGCTATTCTTCTTTATTTGTTCAGGGGGTTGAGAGTAAAAATAAAGAGAAAATAAAAGGGCATGCCTCTACGGAGACATTTAAACGAAGAATGGAAATTCAATTGAAGGGTGAAAAGTTTGAGAGTGGGCAAAAAAAGAATTGTTTGAAATTAAGTGGTATAAAGCTAGTGTGGGAAGTGAATTGTTTGAATTTGTATGATCCAATTGACACAAATCAAGAACTCTGTTTTATTGTTTTTCAAGAATAATTTATATTCATTGAAATGAATAAAATTTTCATAAATCACACGAATGATAAATAATACAATTCAAAAGAATTATATAAATGTATGTAAACAAGTTAATGCAATTAAGGTAACGTAAAAAAAAAAAAGAAAAGTAATAAATTTTCGACTAACTGCAAATAAGAAATGAGTTGAAAATGAACGTTTATTGTGTTCGCGCATAGTGTGCATGATGCATCACGTGTGGGATTATTTCGATCGAGTATGCACGAGGTCATATGTGCGCGTCACGAGTGCATATAACTACTCTTGTAAGCGCGAGTATGGTCAACGTATAGGGCGAGCAAACGTGTATGAACACGATTATTGCCAGTCCTTATTCAGCATGAATGCGCGGTCGCATTAAGGTTTATAAACTTTGAGCGTACCCGATGCCATAATTCAAGTTAATGAGCGCGATAAATTTATACGTCCCGCAGTCGACTGGCAAGAGAATAAGAAAAGAAGAGAAAAATTAAAGAGGGAGGAGGGCGTGAGTATACAAACCGCATGTGAGTGTGTATTTAAGTATAGAAAAATAGAAAAAATAAAATAAATAAAATAAAAATGTTGCGAGTTGAACCAGAGGAAAAACAGAAGCGATACAATTTTTATTAACGGAAATTCAATTTGTGTAAACGCTCGAGAGAACTCTACTGCGCGATTCGAGATAAATCGAATTATCCGGTGGAATTATCGGAAGTGGTGAATTCAAGGGAATACAAACCTTCTCCCTTTTACACCCTCACTCCATCTGTGTACGTATTTGACTTTAGTTATATGTATAATGTATATACCTCACTTGTACAACGAAATGGCAGAGTGTTATGTGCCACTGGAATATTAAATAGGTTTCGCGCGCGCTTCACCAACGATCCTCTCTCAACTTAATCTCCGGGACCCCCTTATTATCGAAGAATCTGCTTGCTATAAATTTATGAAATGCTGCAATTAGAGATGCCATTTATTTCTGTTTCATTCGCATTTTTTTTCGCTCCCCACGTATTAAAAATACAAGAATAGAATTGTTGAATCGTGATGAGAATTTTAATATATATACATATAGATAAAAAAAAAAAAAAAAGGAAAGAAAATTTCCCCTCGTTTTAATTGAAATTATAAGCTGAATAATTTTTTTTTATTTTCACTTGAATAATCACTTGAGGGTTAAAATTCAATTACAAAGTGAAACAACAAAGATGACAAACTTGTAAATAATCATCGCGTTCATTTTATTTTATACATCAAAAGTTTTCTTTATTCTTTTGGAAGCGTCGCGTCTTTTTTTTTTTTTT
>JAQQBS010000003.1:7792122-7811808 GCA_030347275.1 Microctonus aethiopoides | reverse complement strand
GCGACTAAAACAACCAACCGGCTCCTTTAAATACAGTCCACTTTTTAATTACAATAAATTCAATTACTTTTCAAAACACATATATATACGTATATATATTTTAAATATTCTATGTATTATATGCTTTTACTAAGGATTTAAGTGGGTTCCCACAACCCCCGACGTACGATTGACGATACGTTCCTGAGGCTGAGAATGCCGACGTCGTATTAAGACTATACTTATCTGTTGTTCATAGTCATTCGCGTGTGCGACTTTGTATGAATATACATACATATATACATATGTACCTATGTATATATTTATATATATCATTTTGTAAAGAGAATATATGTATATTCATTTCAATTATACGTAATGAAGCTGTTTCATATTTATTACTTTTAAATTATACAGAACAAAGCGAATGTTCTTGGTAACTGTGTCAAAATGCATATAAACAAATGAAAAAAAAAAATAAATAAATCAATCATTTCCACGAAGCTATTTAGAATGAAAAATAAATAATGAATAATACGAGATTAATTTTTAATTTGATTTAGTATAATTATTTTTTTTTTTTGTATTTTAATTACTTGGTTGTGTTTGTATGGATATTGTTTATAATAGAAAAAATTGCATTAAATTAAAATTGTTTATTGGATATAATGACGTATATATGGATATTGGAGAATTTCACGTCATCACGAGTTTACGATTATTTCATATACTGACAAGAGACGGGTAAAATGGAGTCGTTAAATTATCCGAATTGGCGCATGAGCGCGCACACACAAACGTAAACCCGAAGGTTGGCATCACTGCGTAATAATAAATATACATATATGTATATTTATCGTATATACCTATTCAAAATGGCAATTGAAATTGTTCACCCGACGTGTAACTCGGAAAACGGTTGGTTTATACATTCAAGATCAATACGAGTGCAACTGTGATAATTAGCAATCAAAGATAAATTTATAACAGTTGTAATTTACGCTATTATGACATTTTGATATTGAAGGAAAATTATTTTATATTTATTTATTTATGTAGTTTGTCGGTGAATATAAATATATATCTAAATAATAGTGAGCAATTTATATAAAAAAAAAAAATCGAGATAAATGTCAATGGAACGTAAAATTCTACGAGTCACAAAATATTCAAACGTAACACATTCAAAATATTGAATGCCATAAATAAAATCATCTGTTGGCATTTATCTCTTTATTTTATTTATATATATATTCATTTATTTATTTATTTATTTATTTATATATAAAATACCATTCGAATGTCCACAACTGTGTCGACATAAAATCACTTGACAAATTAAATTTCACTAATCCATTTCATTAAATTTAATGATATACTGAAACACGTCATTAAAGTCTATACAAATTGAGGATAAAATAGAGTGTGTGGTTTGTTAATATATTTTATCTGACATCTACACACACACATATATATATATCATATAAATACACATAACAAATATAAAATTTTTTAATGTGATTAAGTCAATGTGATTAGCCATATCAATTAATTACATAATCAAAATTGAATTCAACTAGTTTAAACGTATGTCAATTTTAATTCAACAATTTTTAATTATTCCCCAGAGCAGCAATTAACATTCAATTCCATTTATTGGCAAGTAAATTTTGTAAAATATATCAATCATCGTATATTTCGATAATTAATAAATTTATTCTTTTTTTATCTTAATAATTTACATATATCATATCATTAATTATTTATACGTATATTTATATGTATACATAGGTATGTATTATCAATATTACTATGTATTACGTAGATGGATAAACGAGATAGTCAGTTATATGTAAAATTACAAAGTAAGTGAGAGACGTATAGAGTACGAGCTTTACCAATTCGCTTTCATGGATATGGATAACATTATCGCTTTTACGTTCATGTTATTGCCACTCCGATAAGCCCGTGAGACTTTTCCGGTTGAACGAATAGTGGCATTAGTAGTAGTAGTAGCGTCAGCAAAGACGGTATATTACATATTCGAATATGTATAAGTATATTTTGCTTTAAGACGTCTTTATTTTGTTAAATGTGCTCAAGCACTATTCTAGCTTATGCAAAGCTCTTTTATTTTGGAGTAAACAAATGATACAAAAATTTATGCACATAGACAGACATTGTTTATAATGAGAGTATAAGATATATTAAAAATATATTCAATATTGATAATAATGTGAAGCTAAAAAAAAAATGTATTTATAAATTTTTGTATGAAGAAAAAAGAAAAAAATTTGTCGATATTTATTTATATATATTTCAACGAGGAAATTATATATTTTTATGTAAGTTAAATAGTTGATTTGACGTGCGCACTTACATATACATAAAGACACTACACCGATAAGAGAGAAAAAAAAATATTATATACAAAAACCGGTTCTCACGTGCCAAAAGTCTCTCACGAAACTTCTTACAGATAATAACGAATATTTTTATTTTTTCTTTATGTATATTTAATTTTCTTTATTTTTGGTATTTTCAAATTGTTTCTTTTTTTTTCATCTCCCTTTTTAATTCCATTTCTTCACGTGTTTTTGCAATGAAAATAAAGAATACTTCAAAACAAAAATGGTTTACACACATATAGAGATGATTATTATTGTTTAAAAAAAGATTATAAAAGAGCGAAGAGTGAGATTATGATAGTCAGAGCTAGAGGGTAACATACAATCATATAACATACGTTTCATCAATAATCAAAGCGAAACGGTCACGCGAACCAATCGGCCAGACCACAAATTACTATCCAACACAATTTTAGGGAGACTTGGATACATATACATAACATTTGAAAGCACGAAATGACCCGATACACAAGCGCAAATGGACACACAACGATGATAATTCGCTTGGATGTTCTACCGTCACTTTCCCAACTGTCCATTCCCGGCAACCTCCATTTCCTGATAGTTCTGTGTTACGATAAATGATATTGTATACATTATATATCATACATATGTATTTATACAAGCACAAGTATGTATATGTATATGTGAGAGAATATATACAACTATAACCCGACAGCCGATTCGACGACTCAGTGAATTGCGATGAATCGCGAATACATAACTGTATAACAAGAGAGCGCGAAATACATACCACACACTGCAATATAGTGAGGGGAAAATCCATTTCATCTCGCACAATACGGACACACATCGTTATTCAAAATAACACCCCGACATGTCAAAATATTCCCGTTGAATATAAATTGTATTGTACCAAACAGTAAATATCGATTTTATTTTTTTAAATGCACACTTTTATCAACACAATGCTGTCAATTTTTTGTATTAATTCATTTCTATCTATTCTACAAATCAAATAAAACTAAAATAAAAAATGAAAAAAACATTTTTTCCCATTAATAAAAATAAAAATGATGAAATTAATCATTCATATATGAGATTGAGTCATAAGTTAAATTCGCATTGAAGTCAAATTCGATGGAAGGTATTATTTGACATCACTGCCCGAAGCGATATTACACACATAAATACATCTCTCTATATGTTTATGTACATATATGGTGCGCGTTCATTCGAGTTAGGTGAACGAGAGTGAAGTCCTTTTGTTCTCAATAACAATAGGATACACGCAGTCAAATAGGGTATGTATGGACACGCGAAACGAACGGAGAATTGTGAATTTGGATCCTGTAAAAGAGAACACAAGAGAACAGCAGATAAATATAATCCCATTTGTGTGTGGGTTGAAGCTATTAATGACGTATTAAACTGAGAGTATAGTTAATTCAATGTAAGTGCGATCATAGTCCTATGATAGGAAGAGATATCCTGATGATATAGACACGATTACTCTATGAATGGGCTTTTGGTTACACTTGAACAAAAGATATGATCTTAAAGTAATTATCATCAATTTCATCCAGGACATAAAATAAAAAAATAAAAGAAGGAAAGAATAAAAAAAGACTATGAGAATGAACGAGAAAGGGAAACAAGAATGGAAAATTTATATGTGGTAATATAGACATGGCAAATACGCTTGGAGCTGTTAGTTTGCGGTGATAGCATTGATTTAGCATCAAACTAAATGTTGAATTAGGTCAAGCTTACAGCTCTTACTTGTCCAAACATTCACTCTTTACTATTACTTACTCGCTACTATAACACAAAATCAATATCACGAGGGAGTAGATAATATAAATCAAGTTTTAATATTATACCGAGTGCGGAATAATAAAGTAGGTCTTGGAAATAAATAAAAAGAGAAATATATTATTCAATTTAATTTAAAATAAAATACTATATTTTATCAATAATAGTCACAGTGTATAGTGTAATAAATTAACTTTCTTGTTAACAATGTAATGACAAAGAGCAAGGAAAAAAAAATTAATGTCGATGTTATCAGGTTTAAATTAGTCTCAGTCAGTTTATAAATTATCTATGCGAACAATGATTAGATATAAATATATAATTATAAACACAAGCTTTATATAATGCCATGATAAATAATATGAAAATTGTCTATATTGAACGTTCTGTATAACACTGATAAATTAATGAATTAATATAAACCAGTAGTCAGACACACAGCTTGCCACGGTCGGTAATGTCGGAGCATTTAGAATAAGACGGACAGGCTTGAGCGTGCACAACACTCTTGTACATATGGAAAAACCTGTTTTTGCGCTTTGAATCCCTTATCGCTTTATACTCATTCCTATATCGCGTGTGCCGCATATTATATACCTATATATGTATAAATATCTATATACAAACGTAAAATGAATTCACGATTAAACCACGTACTTTATCCGATTAAAACCCACGCGCTCGTTAACCGTTTACCGTCAAGTTTACAGTACGCTTTTGAATAAATTAAAATCTATTTCACTTTTAACTTTATATATATATTTATATATTGAATCTATATATCCCTGTATTTATATATGTATCAAGTGAATTTGATATGGACATTTAATTTAATTATAAAACCGACAAGAGCGCTGACAATGACGATGAAAATGTTTCCCTAAAATTATTTTATACAATTTGTATTATATCTATATATTTATTTCGAAGTTTAATTATTCAGATTGTTCAATTTGTGTAGGATTGTACAAAAACGAGCGCGTTGATTAACGTATAGTGCAGTGGCTTTGAGTACAGAGTGGAGGAATAAGTAATGCAAATAACGGACGCAAGCACAGAGAAAAAAAGAGAAGATGACGTAAAAGCCAAAAGGGAAAAAAACTACAGTGAACAAAAAAAATATAATAATAATTTCTTTGAAAACAGTGGTGGTATTTGAGGGACTACAGGTCTCTCTGCGTGTTTATCCTGCAAGGATATATTATATGGATATTCTCCCTTGGATATGAATATGGATCAAGACGCGCTCGAGATCTTTTTTTCGTTCTTAAATAACGACGAGTGGTTGGAAATATTGAATGCATGTTTGTGTATATTTATATACACATAAAAGGATATGTATGTAATCATGAGGGTTGGAATATTTATCCAGGAATGTATGTATTTATTATATAGTTATTTAAAAGAAGAGTTTTTATATTAAAGAAGAAAAAAAAACGTTTCGTTGTGGATAATAATTATAAATTTGACTTTAATCAGTTTCGTTTCATCATTATTATCCACTTATAATCGTTGACATAGAAATTAAATTACCAACAGACAGATTTTCACACTGTTATATAAAAATAATTATAAAAATAGTCACTATGAATATTGTGAAGAATAAATATAAAGTGCTTGAATTTTTAGTAGTATGATAATAAATTTTTATTATACACACAAAGTAGTTCAACATTGTATGTTAACGATCGACCAACTGGCCCAGTGAGGGTGGAAATGAGCTGATGGAAGGAATGATATGAGCATGAGAGAGCAAATATGTTTCAGTTATTGTAAAGATAAAGAGAAAATATAAGGAAGGAAGTCGACAGAGAACGCGCACGCGGCAATGGAAAACAATGCATTGAGCGTGTCCACCAGCTCGAATCCAAACGTTGTATATTCATGAATTTCTCTTCTTGTTTTGTTCAAACTTTGTTTCACTCACTCTGCAATGTATTTGTGTACCTATATAAGTATACTATCTCACTTTAACTGTGTGACTGTACATTTATACACTTAACCCACCACATTCTGCCACAATCTCTCTACATATTTACGAGCAACTGTTCTCCCCAGGATCCTTCGCGAAGCTTTATAATGTCCCCATGTTGCTATTAGCATTGTACAAAGTTATACGCTTTTCTTCATGTATATATCTATGTATATTCAAGTAGAGAGAAAGAGAGAGATGATGATGATGAAATGAGAAGAGAAAATTTTGTCGTTGGCCAAACATTTCTCTCCCATTCTTACTACTGCGTGCGAACCACCTTCAGAAAATTTAAATTATACACGCTCATGAATTTTCACTGGAAATTTCTGAGAAAACCACTATGTGAATTTTCATTCAGTATACATATATATATACATAAAAGTATAAGCATTTACTTGGGTAACTTTTATTTAACTTGACAAAAATATTTCAACATTATTTTTATTCCGACTACTTAAAATAAACTTTAATATTATATCAATTTATTTAATTTATTTCCAGTCATCATCTAGCGATATTCTATATTCCCTACACACGTTTATATCAAATACATACATATTTACATCAATAATATATCAAAGTAAAATTTGTAAAAAAATATAAACGCAAAAATAACTTTAAATTTACGTTTATAAATTTCCGAAATGAAATATAAACAATATAAACATTTAATTACATAGTTGAGAAATTATCAGTTGTATAAAATAATAAATATAGTACATATGTATATTGTATACATATATATACAAACAAATCATATATATATATTTACTTAAATGTCTCGGGTGGTTTTGCTTGAAAGTTCAACAAAGTGAGCGCGCGCCAAGTTTGACAGTTTCACGCTGTGGAATATTATTTGAAGAGATATATAGTTGTAAAAGTGACGGGAATGAAAGAGGAGTAAAGAGAAGAAAACGAGGGAGACAGATTGGTGGAATATATAGAAAGTGAACACAGGGGAATATATAATACATATTTATGGGAGCGACCTCTCTCCAAAAGTAAAAGACAAATGGAACAGATTGGTTTCCGTCAAGACGACGGTAAATATATATAAATATATAGAAAACGAAATGTTACTCAGTACATATACATATATATTACATATATATATGTTACATTTTGAGTATATTCACATTGCGCACATTGACCGAGGTGGCAGCTGCTGCTGCATCAGCGACAGGGTCGTGCTTCGTTTTCCTCCTACCCAAATGTTTGTCACAGGAGGCAGGAAACGCTTGTGCCCGTTAATAACCCAATTAAAATGGACAGGAAGTGTCGAGCTACCTCTTACTCTCTATCTCTATCTCTATCATTCACTCTTATACTAGTGTTACACATTATATATATCTCACTTTGTCTGTCTCTTGTTTATAGAATATAGTGGCAAACACCACCAGCGAAGCTGATATATCAGACTTGAATTCAAACGCTTTACACTCCCGGCAGTACGTTGTAAAAATTAATTTGACTTTTGCTATGTTAAGCCATATAAATGCTTGAACATAAACTTCTGTCACACAACATTGATCATGAATAATAATATATATTTACCATTGTTTATTTTATAATAAAATTTAGGAATTAAATTTAATATTGATGAATTTTATTTTGTGTTTAAATTATGTTTTGTATTTATTTTTTTATATTTTTTGTATTGATATTAACAGGGATGGGAAGACTGATGGCTATCTGATATAATTCATTTGTTAATAAATAGAAAAAATATATATTATATATGGCTAATGGTGTTTGCACACAAATTACATCATTTCCGGACTGGCATGTTTTATTATATAGACATAAGGAAGATAATAATCAGTATGTTTATACTATGCGAATTATGCCGGGTGTTGATTGTCAAACTGTAATTTTAAAAATATAAAAAAAAATTATATTTCAATAATCTAATGATAATAAAAAATAAATTTCTGTTGAATTATTATTGAATTAAAATGACAAATTAATATTATCATTCATTATATTTTATAATAAACATACAAATATAAATAAAAAATAAAATGCAACGACGTTATCAGTGTGTAAATGTTGTACATATACACACACAGTTGGCGGTCAAAAGAAAGTTGCGACACAAGTTAATTACTCATTCACAAATGAATGCAAAAATAAAAAATAAAAAACGATTGCGTGCGATATAATTTTTCATTATTGTGACTCATAAACATATGGTTAAAAAATTGTTCACGTGTGTATATATACATAAACACATTGTCAAAGTTATGTATTAACAATAGTAATAATAATATAATACACACGAGTATAAACTTTGTTCAAGTAGCCTTCTATTTATTTATTTATTTATTTATATTTTGTAAATTTACCTCACGACAGTTTTATGTAGTAGATATATTCATGTATTTTATGGTCGATTTATCGCGTGCACTCGCGTGAGTACGTAGCCGCGGCTAATGGATTGATCTATAACCGATAAATAGCTTTCGTGTTCTTTTAACCGCGACGAACAAAATTCTGACTGATGGTAAATATTATAAACAAGACAGAAAGAGTAATATTGATTTAAGCTCATCGTCAAAGCACGTTATTTATGATATCAAAATAATTCTCGTATAATTAATATATAAATAATTAATTCATCAGTATTATAAGGATTACAATAAAATATATTATTATAATATATTAATATATAAATGTAGATAATAAATATAAAATTGTGATTGATATATAAATAATATTGTGGTAATTTATCGTGACTTGATAAATATTGACAATGTAAAATGACTTGTGAGAAAGGAGAAAGTTTTATAAATGATTGATTTTTAAATTAATATATATATTTATGTATTTATTTTAGGCTTTATTATTTATTTATAAACATGTATATGTCAGGGGAATTTTATGTTGTCGAAAGCTCATGTCCACGAGTGAAAGCCCGGAGGTCTCTTGTTAGTTGTTGGACATTTGACAGGACAAAGCCAAATGTTTTGTGCTTTTATATGTATTTGTCTGTTTGGAAGCTCTTTAAAAGCTGCTTACAAATATTTTCAAACAAGATTCAATACATACAAGTAAGCCAGTATTTCAATTGTAAATAGATTTTGTTTTATATTATCTGTTGAATATTGAAAATTTAAATTGTAAAAAGAAAAGAATTTATTCATTTTTTTTTTATTGTAAATTGAATAAAAAATAAATCCTGTCCACGGGGACTTTATTAGAACTGAAATATTTATTATTACAATACAGATATATATTATATATAATATAGAATTATTTGTTGTTTAATATATGCGTTGTTTTTTCTGTTTGATATATTTATGTTGTATCAAGTCAATCTGACTTTTCATATTTTATTTATGACATGAGAAAGACACGGCAAAGTTTTAATAACGGATGCTGGTAGCAAGTTCTTTGTTGAAGGAACTACGTATTTGTGTATGATGAATACTTATATAGCACCGTCAAGTGTACAAACATATATTTTTCATGTCGTGATATACAAGACAAGGCCATCACTTGCATATTATCTTTCAGCAAAAGATTTTATCGCAATTTCTCTCGGTTTCCTTTCTGCCCTTCAATTATTTCCAATACGAGCAATGAATACTTTCTCTTCCCTCCAACAAATAGTGAGATTTATTACAAAAAAGAAATTATTTATTCCAGATTAACAAAGAAAAAAAAAAAAGAAATGATTAAGAAAAAAAATACGGTTTAAACATGACATCATTTTTGGTTTTCTTTGTCATTTAATAATATATGCGGGACGAATTCTGATGTTTATACTTATATGTGTCTGGAATTTTGGTTATGTATAATTGTATATATATATCGATTGATCAGAAGGTCAAATAAAAATGTCAAACATGTCGCAGTTAAATTTTCGGGCGTAGACAGACTTATAATAATCCCAAGTGTTGCGGGTAAATTCAATGAGCAAAATCTTTAAAACATGAACAAGTCGCGCGCGTACTTGTATTTCTCATCGTGACTATGTGTATATGTAGTCTTATTGTCACATGAGTATATACATGTATGTATGTATCTATGTACTACAGTTTGTTTAAGAGAACCCGCGAGCCAAGAGCTCGTTCAAGCGCGCAATTCACACCACACACACATATATACAAACACACAAGTCGCGCGTGTCCTCGCTCGTTTGCCCAGACAATGAGGGGTCGTGTCGAAGGTCGAATAAAAAAGGACGAGGAATATACGACGTCGATTGTCCCAGACGGACACTCCTTGAAAACCCTCGACCTTCCATCGTGTGAGTTGCTTTCCTTTTTTTTTATTTTTTTTTGCTTTTTTATTTATTTGTTTATTTTTATATATATTTTTTTTATCTTCTCTTTTGTTACACGTGAAGAATTTGCGCGACAATGAAACTCGCGGGCTCGCTCCGAAAGATAGGAGGTACTTTTCATTTAATTTTAACAATTTGTTGTTGCCAACTTTTATTTATTTCATTTTTACTGTGTGTATATATGTACTAACACTTCTGTGACTTTTCATGAGGGGAAAAATGTTACGCTGAGCGCGTTAACCGGAAGATAATAAAGCACTACATTGTATATAATAAGAACCAACACGAAGTAATATATCAAAAGAAAAAAAAAAAAAATTTAATTAATTACAAGAAAAAAAAAAATTAATTTGGGATGAAGAGAAGACAGAGAAGCATTATTTCTCAGCCTACAACATGAACAAACACAACCGTGACCTCAAAATATAAAGAAAAAAAAAACAAGAGGTTATATAAAAAGTATAAAGACTATAAAAGACATCGGTGAGAAAAAAAAATGAAGGAAAAAAATAAATAAATGAATGAAAATGAAAATAAATAAAACTGTGCCGAGCGTTAATTTATTAGCACTTCAGTCAACGTAAGGTGGCTGATGATGTCGGCGCCTACCCACGTTCCCCTTTGGTCGTTTGAACAACCTAAAACGCATTAGTCACTCGTTTATAATTTGTTCATTCCTATATTTAGGCTTCTTCACGTGTGACAAAATAACCTAGTTAAATACATATACATTTATGACAATAAATGACACTTGAACACGCGTGAGCCAGCACAAAAGTAAAATAAATATTCCATATATATATATATAAATATATAAATACTAAGCAACAATTAATTTAAACAATTTCACAATCTCAAAAAAATAAACAAATAAAAAATAAAAATAAAGTCATTAAATTAATTTCTTCATTGATATTAATACAGATTTTTTTTTTTTTTTCAATGATTTATCTCTGCTCTTCACTTACTGACATCACGTGCAATAAATTCCTCAAAGAGTAGTCTTCTTCATGGGGCGCATATAAGACGATGATGGTGTCTCAAGGATTCCCGGAAAGGATAAGACTCTTTTACTTCTCTATACTTCGTGTGTACAGACTCTTCTCTTTTCGCAAGATCGACAGGGTCGAGTGGGAATGAGAGAAGAACTATACTACCATAATCCAACTCCAAGAGAGAAACTTATTTTCACTACGGCTGTTACAGCAGCTTTCTCACTCTTGCGCACGTCGATCTCCAACGATAAATCTCGTCGTGTCGAGGATATACTCTTGCCGCCTCCGCGAGATCAGACCGCACGTTCGTTCCTCGTATTCAAGACGGTAAACTTCGTCGTGATCGAGCAAGTACGTACCCACCCACACGCGCCAATGTATTTTTTTTTTCTCTCTCTTTCATATACCTCTATTCTATAAGTACCACATACATCTTTGCTTGATTTTTATTTTGTATTAATTTTTATTTGTGTTTTTATTTTTTTTTTTTTTTGTTCATTTATCCACTTTATCTTTATTTCTTTCGTTCTCTGTGTCTCTTTATATCTTCGCTACTTCTTCACTTCCACCCTGACCTTGATCGGTGCGTGACGTGCGTACCAGAAACTCAGCACCAATCGACATTGGTTTGGCATCTTTATAGGCCTGCGTTTGCTCTCTCGCCATACCGCCAACGATCAGTGTAGAAAACATTCCGCTGATTCATCCCAGCCAATCGTCATTGTTCCGTTTTCAATCGAAAACATTTTATCGTTTATTTATTATTATTTCCAAAAAAAAAAAAAAAAAAAAAATAAATAAATAAAAAAAAAAGATTTTTTTTTATTTTGCAGACTGAACGCACATTACTACTATATAATAGCTCAATCGTTCTTTTTTTTTTATTTATTTATTTTGCCTTCATGAGAACTCGTTGTCAAAAAAATAAAAATAAATTCCTGCATCAAAAACACCACTTTAAAACTATCCAAATAAAATCGTTAATTTTATCATCATTTCATTTGATATTTATCGCGTGATATAATTCCAAATTGTTTCTCCATTAAATTATTAATTAATTAAAAATATAAACTGAAATAAAAATAATTTCATCAGAATTAAAAATAAATAAATAACAAATGGATATTTAATTTAATCCAATCATCTTCAGCTGTAAAATATAATTAAAATAATCGTTTTGACATTCATTGTACAAACAAAATATATTAATGCATTTATTGGATTTCAATTATCATGAATCGTTTAATTTACGTGGGCTCATCGCATTCGTAACTGTATTATATACGATGGAGGTTACAGATACTATGACAACCGCCCCCAGGCTGAAAGGGAGAAACGTTTATAAACGAGGGGTGGTCGTACCATTAGTAAACTATCGACGCTTAATATCATGATACCGACAGCAAACAAAATTGTCTGTTAAACAAATGAAAAATTTTATTATATTCATAAATACATATATCATCACTGTATTTTTTTTTATTCCACTCTCTGCCTCTCTTTTATTCAAATCATCTCCCCTCTCTCTCCCTCGCACGCGTTTATATAAATATTTATCATACATATCAATCTGAATTAGTGCTCTAGCAAAATAAAATTGCCTGAGGTAATTTCAACGTCACATATTTATAATCACTTGACATTTTCTATTTACTTGAATATATATATTTATTATTGTCAAGGCGTTGTATATATGTATATATATTTGTATATAGTTATAGCCACGATTGAATGTGTCACGCGATTTTATATATAATTATAAGATTTATCAAACATTTGAATAATAATTGTTGAAGTTTATTTAAATACAAACATGTGTCGTTATTTTAATTATAATCGCGCTTTGAAAAAAATATTATATTAAATTATCATTTTATATTTTATACACTGCGATCTTTCAATACAACTATAGGGCTAAAAAAAAAAAAATATATAAATATACATGAGTGTGTATAATAATAAAGAGGTAACTAAAAACGTTTATTGTAAAGAACTTATTCATTTTTTTTTTTTTTTTTTTTTTTTTGGACGTGCGGGGTTTTGAATTATTAGCAGGAAATGTGATGGACAGCTGACGTGCTACCACACACCTAACATCAAGTGAAGCGAGACGAGTTATACATATAAACATATCAGAAATATGAATATATAATTACATTGTAACAACAACAACTGTTTGGCAATGAAACAGATGACCGAAAAAACCGAATGTTAAATATATTTACACAGCATAGATAAATAATAATAACGTACTGAATAAACAAATATAAAATTCATCAACACACGATAACGATCCACAAGCTACGCAATATTAATTAAAATATTTGAGATCTCATTTATTATAAATATATATTTATATTTAAATTTGCATGAGCTTATCACGTTGTCCACATTTATGTCAACATGTAAAGCAGCATTAAATCTATATAATAAACATTCTTATTTTTTTTTCAATACATATTTATACGTCAATGCAGAGGTAAATTCCTCAAGTGACATTATTTCATTATTATTACAATTTTTTTCCCTTTTTCCATCCACATTTTTCAATCTCGTTGAAAGGCTAAATTAAATTATATATCATTATAAAAAATTTTAATGCTCCACTTAGTACAATTTACATACCTGCAAAATAACTAGCAAACTAGCAAACTAGTCGACAGTTAATCACACATAAAATAAAAATATATAAATATGTCATAGACAAGAAATTCTAAAAAAAAAAAAATAAAATAAAATAAAATTAAAAAAAATTATATTATTTACAGATATAATAATTCCCATATGTACAGGTATAATTATTATCTATATAAACCTATTTATATATATCCGATATATACATATATATATACATATATATATAAACTCAAGAACATTTAGAAAAGTAACTCTGCCATAAGAATAACACCCGAGGACAACAACGTAATTATTCTCGCGCCTTGTATTATATACCCCTCGAAGTTTACTTGCTCGCTTGCGCGATCCTCTGCTTCGAGGTATAAGCTTTTTTTTCTCTTTCTCTTTCTTTCATATTCATTCACTTTATCTATCTCACTTGCTCGCTGCCTGGCACTAGGGAATAATGACGACCTGACGCCGCTATTAATAACGCGGCCTCCTCTTGCACGCTTGACTCTCGGCCCGTTGTTTGCCGCTGGTATAACGAGATATAGCGTGGTGCCTCGTCGACCGTAATAATTCATCCTATGGAATAAAAACATATTCTATATAGGTATGTATATATGTATATATGCGCGGCCACCGACGTGCTGCTACATGAGAAACGTCAGCGTAAAATTTTTCGCTCTTTTCTCTCGTTTATTCATTCACTCTCTTTACTCATGTGCACAATGTCGTTTTTCGATTCTCTTTAAAGCCTTGATCATGAAACAAATATTTTATTACGTTTTTATATATTCTATTAGATATATGTGTATTTTTATGTAAATTTATTAATTAATTTGATGATAATTTAATTTTATAGAATGAAATTAATTATTTTATGAAAAAGAAAAATTGAAAAATGGAAAAAAAATTATTATTGAGTTGAATTTTATTATTAATTTGTTGATTGATTGAATTGTTTTTGAATTATTATATTGATTTATATCTCATTGGCCTTGATAATTCAAATAGCTTTTAAAATGTCAATGTTAATGATCCACGTGGGTCTTTATGCAATGTAAACTGAATAACGTGGGTAGAAACTAATAGGAAAATATTTATAACTGGCTTATAGTTTCACATAGATAATATTTATTATAGTTATAAGAACACATATAACACAGTTATAGTCATCTATTATCACACGTCATGTTTGTAATTTTATTTTCCCTTTATTTCCTCTCGTTTTTTTTTTTTTTTTTTATTTCCCACGTGTTGTATTATTTTTTTCTTTTCTTCCTCACTTGTGGGTAGGTATACATAGACACGAGGCACAAAACCCCAACGAGTTGGGTTGCTACCAGATTCAACCGAGCGTATCAATGATATCAACACCCCGTCACGAAATAACTTCCGCTTTTGCTTTTTATTAGTTACACACAGCAAACATTTCACGTTCAAGTTTTATATTAATCTCGTACGAGTTTTATTTTATCACAAGTGTTAAATCTCAAGCGCTACTTAATTTAACACGTGACAGAATCATTAATTATAAACATATACAAATATTTACACTGGTATAAATATAAATTATAATTTTATTTGATTTTCTTTAAATTAATATCAAATAAAATCCAGAATAATTTAATATTTTATATTAAAAAAAAAATATTAATATTTGAATGAGGATAAAATTTATAATATTATTAATTATTTTGCGCTTCTGTAATACGCAAGGTGGTTTTTTGCGACGAAATAATTCGGTGAAGAGGATCACAAGTTGATGTATTATAATGAAAGGAGAAGTAAGTATACGAGAAGAGGATGATGATGAAGAAGAAGAAGAAGGTATATGTTGTATCAAAGATGCGCTCGAGCATAATTGCACGACATTCCAAGAGCTTAGTGGCAAGAGATTGTTACTGGTGTGCACCTGCAGCATGTATAAATACCAGGTGCAACACAGCAGATCTTCTTGGACCTAAACTGCTGCTACAAAACCTCGTTGGTTCTTCATAAAGAGATGAAGAGAAGCTACACGATGATTGTGTTTTGTTTGTTAATGAGACGAGATACATAAACAATCACCATTACTCTAAACAAATTAATCAGTATAAATAAATATAAATATTCAACTGAATTATCTTTAATCATAATCATTAAAATTACAACAATTTAATATTTAATATTTATTTAACTATTTATCCATTAATTATTGCTTTTATATATTTTATATATTTTATATATTTAATTTGATACTTGTCAAACTGTAAATTGAAATAATTTCATGTGGTGGATTGGGATTTTTTATTTATTTATTTATTTATTTTTTTTTTTTTATTTGAGATTGCGAAACGATTATTTAGCCACAACGATGACCAAGCGCATAGCAAGCGAGACTGGCCCCTGGTATCGTTACTAACAGGGTGGTCCACGTGACTTTCTCTCTTTTGCTTATAGTCTTTTCGTCATGGTGCACCTCATTCAACCAAAGAGATAACTCTTAAGCCAGTCACGCTTTTGCATCAGCTGTCTTGAATTGGCGATTACTCTTGAACGCCCTCGAATGCTTTGGCACTGATCAACCGCAACTGAAACCATTACTTAGTCTTGAAACACGCCAATGATCTCCCTCCCTGTGTTTTATTTTATAATTTATTTGTATAGGGAGATGAGAGGATTTATTCCTCAAGTAAAATACATTGAATGACACGAGAAGGACATTGGAGAAAAAAAAATTATTATATACGTATATTGAATGACAGAATTAATTGAACAGATGTTAGAAATGTAATGGTGCGTGACAAGTGGAATAAAAAAAAATTGTGCTCTTTATTTTTTTTTTATTTACATTCTTCTGTTTTATATTTCTGAATGGAGTGTGGAGAAATAGATACACTTGAGTGTTTTACAGTGATCTTCATCGGTGCATAACTAATTAGTGTACATAAGTATCCTCGTCATTGTGTCGTCGCGCGTGAAAAAAAATAATATTATCACTAATGAAAATATTTTTATAACGACATTTAAAAAAAATATATAATCGTAATTATTTTTAATATTTATTTTAACATGTTTATAATATCAATAAAACTTGAGTAAATATTTTTTTATTATTCTGTTATTTAATTCTTTCGTGATTCATAAATAGTATTCTGATACAGATTTGCTCCTGATGTCGCAATGGAATAATTTATTTCGAATAATACGATTATGAGAATAAAACTGATAGGGAAAAAAATATATATAAATATATAAATAAATAAATAAATACAAAGAATGAAGTGGAATAATAAGAAAAAGAAATTTAGTACTTTCAAAAGGCGTATAAGCAGTTAATTGAAAATAATCGTTGAACCGGTTTCTCTTCTGAATCGGAACACGAGGCACTTGGCATAAATCTCCGCTTATTCACCCGACCACAAAGAGAAGCCGCTGCGGATAAAATGATACTACACATATATGTACATACATACGTACTGTATGTATACATATACCAACAGCGATATTCTTTTTTTCAGCTACTCCCGATGGGAATTGCCTACCGCCGCGCGTGGGTGTGACGATATTCTCTTTTATATTTTACTCATCTTTTACATTTTTATTTATCTATTTTTTTTTTTTTATGTTCATCTTTTCATCTTTCATTTTCATATTGTATCTTTTCTCTTCAATAATTTCGCGCGCGTATATACTGCAACGGCTGCAGCCGATATACATTTCACGATGAACAATATAACTAATCGATTTATTATTCTTTGCGCATAACGGAAACAAATTGCCTCATCGTCCAGTTAATATTTTCCAACAAATATTCTCGTTCATTGAAGCGCATTAAATAAATTCAACCCATCGATTACTATCAAATAAACTCGTACATTTGAGAAGTAAATAAGAAAAAGAAGAATCGAATATAATAAAATGAAGATAAAGAAATAAAATAAATAAAAATAATTTATTAAAATGGTGATAATATAAAAAGAGAGAAATAAAATTGTATTGCTTGTCTCATCATATTTTTCGATCTTCCTTGATCGTCATATGAATCCAATCATGCAAATTTCCACCAATGGAATCTGTAATGAGATCTCTTCCAACGCCGAAATTCAATTTCGTCACTGCCATTTTTCACCCAAAGACAACCTTTTAAATTTTTATTTTTATTCCCCAAACTATTTATTATTATTTTATTTTTTCTTCTTCTCATTCTTTCATTCTTCATTTCATATAAAATGTTTTTATAATTTTCTCATCACGTTTCACACATATACACGACGTGTGATGAAAAACAAACGCGTCTGTCTGTCACATCAAAGAGATTACAGCTGATAAGTTGGTGTAATTAACCCGTTGGATATCTCGTCGCGCGTGCCACACTGGTATGAGTTGTCGCGTGTATATGTAGGTATATTTATGTATATTAAAGTGTAAAAGAGAGAAAGAGAGAGAGAGAGAAAGAGAGCAAGAGCTAATTTGTCTCTGTTTTATTACAGTACGTCTGCGTGTATGCTGAGTGAAAATGTGTCTGCATAAACGCTAAACGTGCTATATAATATATGTATACATAATGTGACGTCACAGGGAGATTCACGTGGCGCTGCGAACGCACCGGCTGACCAACACTGCGTTTTCCACTCTCGTGTCCGCCCAGAACCGACCTACCAACTCTCTGATCGTATCAGACAACCCCATTACCATATTATCGGGTGCTGTACAAGCTTATCGTCGCACTCGCGTCAACGAAAACTACTTCCCTCTCTTGCGAGTAACTCACACACGCACATAAAAATGCATACACAAAAACAAGCTTCCGTAAAATAAAAAAAAAATATGTAAATAATTTTTCTTTTTTTTTTTTTTCGTTTCATTCAATTTTATTCACGTGAATTAAATAGAATTTTTAAATATATTTATGGATATATCTCTGTGAATTTATTATTATTATTATCTGTTTAATATGGAGTGTCAGAAATTTTTTATTTTATTTTCCCCGGAGATGTTTGAACGATTTTCTTGGATAATATTCAAGGAAGAAATTTATTCAAATGAGATTAAGATTAAAATTTTCATATTTCATATGTATGTATAGAATATTTGAAAGGAATATTTATTTTTCTCGCGAATTATTTCGTTATATTCACAAGGGAATTTTTAAGAAATTCTCTGGTTATTAATATAAAATTAAAATGAATAAACTTTATTATTTTTATGTTTATTTTGTGATTTATTTAATCAAGTTTTTTTTTTTCTTTTCTCTTTCTACCTTTTTGTGGTATTCATACTCAAAGAATGATTGCACAATTGACCTACAAACACTCGCAGCCCATGTTTATTTCATATATAATGAAACATCCATACATAATATATTTAAATTGAATCTTGGCGCTCGACGATTCCTCGACAAATAGAACTAAACATCACTATATTTCATCAGATAATAAATTTGTGCAATATGTATGCGCGCATCTACCGCAGATTAAATTTTAAAAATATTTCTACAAATGCATGTTCTATATAGACATGAAGTGACGTTGAATTGATGATGTGACAGCGAGTTAATGGAAATGGAAAATAGAATTTATTAGTACAATATTTGTCGTTGACTTTGTGTGAAATAATATTCATCATTCTGCACCAAAGAGAAGCAAAAAAAAAAAAAAA
>JAQQBS010000003.1:7757057-7781714 GCA_030347275.1 Microctonus aethiopoides | reverse complement strand
AAAAAAAAAAAAAAAAAAAAAAAACGTTTCACATGCGTGGAATGAAAATGATTTTGATAAAACGATTAATCAATTGCTTGATATGTAAGTGCGAATATGTATTTGTTTGTAGGTGCGTGTGTTTCATACATTTTATGGTTGTGATTTGTTTTATGTTTGTTTGATTGTATTGATTATTGCGGTTGAGGGATGAAAAAAAAAAAAAATATTCACAAAAATTAAATTTGTATGAGTGTATAGAGAGTAGTTGGTGTAGACTGTAGAGGAGTGAAAAAAAGAAAAATATTTGAATGTGGGGTGGCATTTTGTTCCGGTTTGAAGGCGCACGTATGACCCCCGCGGGGACAGCAATTTTGCGGCTCGTCGGCGCCCACTTCTTGTAGCCGCATATTCCGCACACAGAAAACTACTTCGTCCCTTGTTCGGTTTATCGAATATATATGTGTGTGTGTGTGTGTGTCAATGTGTTTGTAAGCGCGGTATGCTCGAGGGAATCAGCCTCGGGTCACGTTATTTAATAACCCGAAATAACGATGCAAAACTTTCACACTCTCAAACTCTCTTTTTTAAAACTGCCAACTTTTTTTTTTCATTTACTTATTCTTTCATCCGCAATTGTTTTCTTTTTCTTTGTTCTTTATTTTTTTTTTGTTTTATTCACGTTCTCATCACAATTTATATCTGTACTTTAGTAATATATAATTAATTCAGTTTGTTGTGTAGTGTATTTTGTGGTGAGAGGTGAAGAGAAAAAATTATTAATTCGTGTAAATATAATGCCATGACTCTCGTGCAATTATTTTAAATTATTTCCACTTCATTGAAGTGAGTGAAAGTCATTGCTTCACTTAATATTTTATGTAGAAAAGTGGTTATAATATAATATACAGTTGACATAGTATAGTGGTAAACGGTGGAAACTTGTGTAATATCTGTGATCTAGAATAATTCTCGAGTTCACAATCTCCTCTGTCTTGTGAAAGGTCCTCGAGATATTAATATCAATAATTCAACAAATCAAAATAATAAAATAAATAAATTAATTAATGATTAATATTAATTAGAGCTTTCATATATACATACATATAACTATATACTCTGTCATTCATCCGGGATCAAGCACTTGAGATTTATAAAAGAGAAAAAATTAGGTAAGACGACAAAAAATAAAATATAATTACATGAGAATTAGTAATGGAAAGTGCGTGGATAGGTGAAAGTCGTAATAATGATAGATCAAATAGTTTATGAAATTAAAATTCTAGTGAATAAAAAAAATAAAGATAATATTAGTAAATAAATACGATAGTTAAACAATTGAAATATTATATGTTTATATGTGCATATTTTAAATATTTACATAATGAATTATAATGTGATGAAGAGCGTCCAACGTGTGTGTGTGTGTTTATATATTATATATTTACAGGTAGGTATATATATACATGGGTAGTGTCTGTTAAAAAATATTTTACCCATGACCTTGGTGATGAATAAATTATTTTGACGATGACATAAATAACTTTCAAAAATAGCCACGTGTGTAGTCGTTAAATGCGTAGTTTGGTTTTTCATTGGTGGTATACACACACACACACATATATATATTATATATTATATATATACAATCGACGATGAGATCGATTGTATTTATTTAAATATGAATTATAACTACCTAAATAAAAATGTGCCGAGTGTGTATATATTTATATTTATGTATCTATATAACTGACATAATAATGTTGATTTGTGTGCACACACACGATGTTTTTATGTGTATAATAATCATAAAAAATAAAAATAAAATATATGAAATAGATGCTGATGACGTTTGCGTGATAAAAACATGAAACTTTATATATTTGTATAGTCAAATTAGCCTGCAAAGCAGTGGCAAAATGTTATTTTTCATCGCTACACACGAATAAGTATTTACATATACCAACAGACATCTTTTGCTCGATGATATACGACGTTTTTGCTACATACAACACAAATTCTCCCTCCCCAATATGTATATACTTATATATACGCGTGTAATTTATGCGGTTAACTGGCTAATAATTATTTCACAAGCCCAATTGAAATTCACTCTTCAGTCGCGTTTCTTTATTCTATTTTATAAAGAAAAAAACAAATTTTTTTTTCCTCTGCCTAATTGTCACCTCTATATCAATACATAATTTATTCAACTGGAAATAAAACAAATGATAATAAAAAACAAATATATAAAAGAATAAATTTTTATTCTGTTTTTTTTTTTGGTGCTATGCAAAAATATTCCATCATCGAAATCAATTTCTTTGGCGCGCGCAATTAAATCACACGTAAAAATCAATGACAAATTCCGGGTGGGATTGAAACGAAATTCCACGAGTCTCCAGAAGAGATTCCAATGATATTTCTCTCGTCGTTGGTATGAAAAGACACGTATATATATATTTAATGTGTATGAGAGAGAATATAGGAGTCACTCTTATTGCTTCTCTCGTGTTGTTTGCATCGTTGTGAATTTAAACGTGGCAGGAAAAGGACCGAGGGGTCTCTCAGTATACACTACATCACAAACGTATATGTATACAATATAGTATATACACATACATAAATACAATGAGGGAAGTGAATGAGAGCAGGGTGATAGTAGTAGAAGAGATGAGGGAATTATAGAGGGGAAAAGAACGTCACCAGACTTCCACACTTAACTCGACTCTCGTATATATATGGAATGAGCACACACTCGTGTCGGCACTTTTTCCGTCTTGGATTGCGCCCGGCAAAAGGGAGGGAAAGAGGGAAAAATTAAAAAAAAAAGAAAGAAAAGGATAGCAATGGAGTAGTAGGCCACCTAGAGCCCACATTTCTCTACAAGACATTGAGAATTTTGTTCTCTGATTTTTTTTTCTTCTTCATTTAGTTATTTTCCTTCTCCCTTTTTATTTATTTATTTTTTGCACTTTACTTTTATTTTATTTCGTTTCGTTATTTGTATATAATATTAAATAAATAATACACATTGATGATTATATACTTTATAACTCTTGGATAATTTTATTTCATCATTCTCCACGTGGTGTTTTAAAAAAAAAAATTCAAATTAAACTGTGTATATTATTTATTAATATCTGTCTGTTCGCGTTCACTTTTATACTTTATTATAATATATATATCGTCGTTTTAATGCAGTAGAGCGTGACGTAGCGTGACGTGCAGGGCCACGGTCGTATCTCTCTTGTTATATATATTATTTCAAAATGTTTAAGGTCATTTTTATTACAAACACGAACATCTATACAATAATTTTAAATGAATTAATCTTGTCAATTGTGAATGTATATTTTTTTTTTATATACATACATATATATATAAGTATATTCTCTCGTTTAATATTCGTAAATATACGACGTAGGTATTTAATAATGATACTACCAGGTAATTAATTGTAATTACGTATTTTATATGTCTATATGTATTTTTAGTGCAATTCACGCGGGACGCATTTAATCTGTCTCGAGGTTTTTCCATTACTCTCTTCCATTCTCCCATTATATACACACTCACATGAATTTTATATGTATATGTATATATGTAGCAGTATAACCAAGTGTTATTATCGCAAACCAGTCTACTCGCCATCGCCATCAGTGAACGTGTCAAGCTGCCGTCGAAACTGTCCAGATCCAATTAAAATCCTCGCTATACTCGTCTCGTTTTTATTTCTACCCTTTTTTTTTTTTGTTTTATTTTTTTTACACAATTTTTTTTTTCATCTTCCTCGCATTCTGCTGTGCACTCTCTTTCTCTCCTGACATATTCGCTGATCGATTCGTAATTACAGCGTAATTACGTACAGCCGCGTTGACTCGTTGCTGTCAGGGTCATAATGACAGATCCTAATCGGAACTTGTATGACAGAGGGGATTAGTGAGGAAAAGAGGGACATATAAATTAGCATTAACACACAGCGGGGAGCATTTGTTTAATACGTATATAATAATTTAGCGTACAATTGATTTTTTTAATTTATTTATTTATTTGAATTTAAATTGTTTATATGAATTATACTTTGATACAAGTTTAGTATAAACGAGCACACGACTGATCAATTTGTGATTATCTACAATTACCAATGGCCCGTGGGTATTCTAATTAATCGGCTGGTGACGCGCCGTTGTGGACTCGCAACAATTCTGCGGTGATGATATAATATTATCTCAACATTGGCAATGTAGAACGAAGTATCCGCGCATGATGTGTTTATATGTATATTATACACATGAAAATCCAGTTTAATTCATGTATGTATATTCTATATTGTATATGAGGGGATGAATATAGAGAGCGTCGACGCTGCTGAGCATTCATTGATTGCACAAAATCGAGGTTTCCTGCTTTTGCACTTTCTCTCACACTCAATTCGCGCGCGCACATTGTCATGGCCGTGATGGTATCTAATTCTCTTTCTCTTTCTGTATCATGGGTGTTTTGTATTCCCGGTAAATTGGCAAGTACGCTTCGTAATCAATAGGCGAGCGGAGAGACAGAGGTAGATAGTGAAAGAGATTGAGAGGGGTAAAATAAAAAATGAATAATTAAATAGAAAAAAAAAAAAAGGAAGAGAGGAAAAAATGTCGGAACGTGAAATAAACAATGTAACATTCAAAAATGTTGCTGTGTGTATGTGTGTGTGTGTGTGTGTGTGAAAACTAGATGTATAATAGAGTGAAAAAGATAATAGAAAGTAAGAGGGAAATATAGTTGCAGATAGCGAGATTTGTGAGTTATTTTTTTTATTTTTATTTATTTATTTTTATTTACTCATTCCCTGGGAATATTTTGGACGTATCGCGCACAGTACCAAATGAAGAGCGATATAGAGAAGCCGTCCGACTGGTATACAAAAATACAGGTATATATGCAAGTACATGTACATAGGGGATATAAAGGGATGAGCGGATATAAAGTGGCGGAAGGGAATGGGAAACGACAGTTCACTGCGATACAATTCGCTTGTATTCGATCGACGTCTTCGCCTCGACGCCGACGCCTCGTTCATGTTTATATATATATATACACATATATATGTATAAATATGTATATATGTTTTGGAACTGTGCGCGCGGGTAAATATCGTTCTATAGTCGCGCGGTATGTACCTATCGATCGTTACACGCGCCACTGCGCAGAATTCTATCCAATAAAAATATGGCGCATTTCCCACTTGGTCTGTTGTATATATGTTATACATGTAGATATATATATATATACATATATGTATATAAATGAAAACGTGGAGTTGCAACGATGCCACTCAGGTGCATGTATTGTTGCGCGTTATTGGGAAGTACCCGCTGGCAAAATCGCATTTATAACTCACCTTCTCGTTTCATCTCATTTTTATTTATATTTATTTTATTTTTCTTCTATATTATTATTATTTTTATTATTATTTTTCGTACGAATGAAGAAACATTATGGCCTTTTTTTTTATTTTCTCATTCTATCTTGTTTATTTCTATTCGCGAATGAAATTGAAATAAATTTAATAATTCGCGTTCTCTATTTCATTTATCTGATTTATTTTTATTATTACTACATTGTTATTTTTATTTCTATTATTTTATTGTTATTGAGATTATTGTTAGTATTATAGAAGTTATTTTTATATATTATTTTTTTTTTATTTATTCATTTATTTATTTTACTTTTTTTTATTTTTTTTTGTTTTTTTTTTTTTTTTTTTTTTTTTTTTGTTTTGGCAAAGTGCCATGAGCACTGTCTTTTTACAGCTTTTTTATATGTATCCACACACACGCATATACACACACGCAACCGTATGCTTATGCGTATATATCCCCCTTGGGACACCGCGCGGCCGGTCATCCGTTCTATTCTCGTCTTGCGACTATTCACCTACACCTACGCGTCACGCGTCACTTGAATAGCTCTTTGTCGGGTGGAATCTTTCCGCCCTGGACATGGCCCGTAAATCATCCGTAGTCCCCGACGCGCCTCTTTACCGATTTTATTTTATTTTTTACTTTTCTTCTATATACCTTTCTTCACCCTGATGTGTCTTTAGTATTTTTTTTTTCTATTTTTTCCCACCTTTTATTTTTTTTTTTTTCAGTCAATACGGCTTTTTCCCTTCGATGCGTCGTTGTTTATCTTATATATATACTGTCGAAAGTATAACATATGTATAGAGAATAAAACTTTATACGTATGTGTCTGCAGCATTGTGGGAACGTGAAAGTTTTTTAACTGACATTTGGGATTGGAATTATGGCGATTTGTTTTGCTTCATGTTGCTGTATGTCTAAACTTAACTGCATGTCAGTGAATTATAGATTGACATACGGATATATATATTTATATATGTACTTTTAAATATGTGTACATGTGTGATTAGATATGAATGAGAATAAATGTCGATTGGCGGTCGGTAACTGAGGACAAATAAAATGTAAACTATATCAGTCGGTAACATTCTTTCATTTCATTCGAGTCAGCACATTGAGAGAGAGGATATACATATATACAAGTATGTATGTATATAATATTGGTATATACATTATACATAGGTATTCATATGTAATAGTGAGAATCGATATTTGCTTAAAGTACATTTGACAAAACGTGATTTCGTGCACACGATGAGATGCAATTTCGTTTAGCCGGATGTATATATTATTTACTACATTTGCAAATGTATATTACAAACGTTTGAAGACAATATTTGACGTAGAAGTAGATGTAGCAAAAGACAATTTGTGCATTTTATATTATTTATTTATTTATTTTTCTTTTACTTTTCTCATTTTTCAATTTTATTTATTATTTATACGATATACGTCAGCGATTTTTTTTTATATTCAATGTTTTATATAAAATATAAAAATAACCAAGTGACACACGTTGGTACATGAAATAAAATATCAAGATGATGATAAATAAAAAAAAGAAATATTTTTTTTTTCTCAAAGGGACAATGGAAGTGTATATCATTTTTATTCTTATATATTTGTATATTTATTTAATATACAAAATTTTTATGTATAAGTATATGTACTGAGGAGGGTAAATGCCAAGACGCAAGTCTTTACTTGCGCGCGCATCAATAAATATTTATTGACGCAACGGCCCTTGTATAGAGAGAAAAGGAGTGAATGGGATAAAGGAGTAAAGGACGCGAAAGCAAAGGAAAAACGTGACGTTGAATAGCGACGACGACGACGACGACGACGACGAGTACGTTTGTAACACGACACTTTGGAAAAACGACGACAAGAAAAAAATATATATATTTTATTATTACTATATAAATGGCAGATGGAATCATGTTGGCGCATCCAAGTGTTTGCTCATAAAAGGAAGAATGAATTATAAATAAAACGATTGATCGGGTTGAATAACACATTCTTATCCATAATAATATCTACCAAATATTATTGCAAATATAATAAATCAATGGAGAGAATTAAATAACAAGACAAAATAATATATAATATATTTATATACAAATTTGAATATTTATTAATATTTATGACATTATTTTTTATATATTCCTACGAGTAAATGTAATTTTTTTATGTATTTATATTATATGTATTTAATTATTGAATTAGTGTGCATTGAAGATTGCACAATCGGAAGGAAAATAAATAGAGAATTGTAGCGATGATTTTGAATTTTGTTTCCGCAATATATATTTCCGGGGTGAAAGCAATCTGCGTGACTCATTATCACAAAGTATCAGCAGGGAACAACTTATATACATATGTATAGGTAGATGTATTTCGTGGTGACACAGGCGTGTGCAGTGAAGCGAGGGAGACATTGGGAAAATGCCTAAGGGAGTACAAGGGATATATGCACGAAGTGAAGTTTCTGCTTTCCAAATACGACACAATGCGAGTAATTTTACATCTTCTATATAAGTACCTACAGAGAGAAGTAAACTATCCTCACAGTGCGATAGATACAAACGAGCAATTTAACGTATATATTTTTAAGAAATGTTCGAGTTGAACTTTTGAAAAAGATTTAAATAAGTAATATCAAATAAATTAAATTCATATATTTATTCGCGAGTTAATTCACATGAATACACGTGAATAAATTCATTATTTAATTTATTCATCCTTCGTCAAGTGTATGAAAGAAGTATATAAAAAAAAAAATCTCATCATCCTATAAGTACTTGCATAAAAAAAAAAATTAAAGTACACACTGAAAAATAAATTGGAAAATAAATTTTTATCGATTACCAATATGACATTTCAAATTATTTGCAAGCAAACGTTAAATGTATAATGTCGAGTTTAGAGTATTGAAAGCTCCTTTCGTCCTCACGTATCGTCGACGTCGTTTGCATTATGTCGATTGTTTGCGCCTGTTGATTTAAGAAAAGACTCATATCCTTCGGCAGCCCATAAATTATATCCCGCCGCGAGCATTCAAAAAGAGAGAAACTCTCAGAGTAACTTGGGGGGGTCTATGTATATATTACGATTGCAAGTGTATAGTATGTCACGTACATTTACATATACATACATACATACATACATACACATTTATGTATTTTATACATATGTATAAAATGAAATTGGAAGGCAGGCACACATTGCAAGAGGTCGTAATGCCTATTTCACTGTTCGTCGATAACAACGGGCGGTCTACCGCGGGCGCATGTTAGATCCGGTTATATTGTTTTCAAAAGGATTGAGCACTCTCTGGTAATCTTTGTCTTTCTCGTTCATCGAATTATACATACATATATGTACATACACATAATAAATATGCGCGATTATTGCTATGAAGAGAGTTTGAAAGTGGCTGGAGAGACAAACGAGGCCTCGATCATATTTATGATTGTTTCTCGTTGGTTTTCGCCAGGTGCTCACAAGCTTTTTACAGGGTTTATGATGCAGCCTGCACCTATATGTATAATATATTTTGTACCAGTGTGCTTCTCTTCTCTTGCTCCTTCGACCTCGACTTTTTTTTTCTTTTCAAACTCTTTTCCCTTTTTACCGCCAATATAATAGCACATGAATATATTTATTTTCAACCACATAAATAAAAAAACCACACGAATCGTGAATGTGGAATTGAATTGCACATTATATTCTTGTATATATGTATACACGAAATATATTTGTATTGTCGATATATATTTACTTGACAAAGTATCTTCACGTATTTTATTTTATTTAATTTTTTTTTTTTACGGTTCGAAAAAGAGATTTGTAATTTTTTATAGCTTTTTTATTCACTGTATATGTTTATGTACGTGTTCAATGTTTCGTTTTGGATTTATACTGTGGTACATTAGTATCGTCAGTGTATATGTTTATATATAAGTGAAGAAAATGAAAAAAATAGTGGCTGAAATGAATAAGTAATGTTTTACGAACGAGACGCGCACCCGCGTATTTATCTTTAACCGAATGTCGCATCACGAGCGCATAAAATGCATCTCGCATACAGATCTTTTTACTCGATGTCACTGTATGTATTTCAGTCTTTCGTAACGCGTGCCATGAACAAAAAAAAAAATTACAATATTTATTTGTATAAAATAAATACATTCACATATTTTTATGTACAAAAAAAAAAAAATGACATGACCTCATTTTTTTTTTCATTTCGCAATTTCGAGTGGGAAATTTTAAAAATTGTTATGTCAATACAGTAGATAAATTTTGAGAGCTTTATTTTATTGATTCTTCTGTTAAATTGAATGTGAAAAATATTTTTCAATAATTTCGTACGATTATTTTTATTGTTTTGAATTTTATACATGATTTAATTTATTGATATTTAATTTATAGATGTTATTTTAGTATGTATTTATGTATATATACAAGAGATTTAATATTATATAGTAGTTGTGACGACGCCTCCACGTTAGTTGTGACGCTACTTGTTCTCACTTGCATGCAGTGTCTATACACTTTCACCTTCACCTTCGCCAGCGGCAACACATTGCACACCTTCACTTGCCCCACGTCTCTATATATTTATAGTACATAATATATACATGTACTATCCATACAACGTGAAGGTTAAGATAATACAAAAAAATGTTTATTGTATTTTATAGCAGTATTTATCATTCATATTTAATCCAATTAAAATTTTTTTATATAAAATTTAAATTAAAGTATTTATTTTTGATATTATATTTTTTATTCGTTCTTTAAATAAAAATGTCTTTTCTCCGGGGTGTCAGCAAGTTTTTCTGCAGATATATCTTTATGAACTTATGAATAAAAATTATATGTGAAAATTTAAAAAAATGTTAACGTGAATTGGATTTGACGGATTCATCGTTTTTTACGTTTCTCTATTCACCATTCTTTCATCTCTCAGAATTTTCGGTTATATTATATACTTTTATATCATTTCTCTTATCCCTAGTACATATGTATATGTATATAACGATAAACGAGAATTGGAGCGTGTGAGATGATGTTAGCCTCCCGCCTTTCCTCTTTTCTCTTGACTCTGAAATTTGTGAATTAAATTGTATATATATGAAATTTTGCCGGTTCTGTGAAACGTTGTGCGTGATTTTATCCCCAATATCGTTGTGGGTGAAACGAGTAAAACCAAGCATGAGAAAGCAATATATACCCGTAAGAAGGCTTTGACAATGACAGCAATCCTCGTGACTTATATATGTATAATAAAAGCCCATAATATCACCATGGGAATTCCACAGATTTATTTATCCCTACATATACAGAAGAGACATATTTTTTTTTTATTTTTGGGTTGTTGTTAATACGATTTAGTAACACACGAGGAAATATCTTGACTTTCAATATTCTTTTGCAAGAAAAAAAATAGGAAGAATAAGATAAAGAATTAAGAAAAAAATAAAAAATAAATCATTTAAATTAATTCAAAAATTTTATCCAATCATTTTATTAAATGTTCTACAATTTTAGATAATAAATCAATAATTAATATTTACATTTTATAAGCTGATGAGCTTTATTTTCTCAAGTCAAAAGTGCACATTAAATCGAGCGAGAACAAAAAAAAAATAGAAAAAATAAAATAAAGAATTAAGGAAAAAATAAATCATTTAAATTAATTCAAATATTTTATCCAATCATTTTATTAAATATTCTACAATGTTAGATAATAAATCAAGAATTAATACTGGCATTTTACAAGCTGATGAGCTTTATTTTCTCAAGTCAAAAGTGCATATTAAATCGAGCGAGAACACAAAAAAAAAATGGAAGAGAAAAGAAAAATTGAATAAAAAAAAAGTTAATAAAAAAACGTAAAAAAAAAAAAAAAATACAACGTCTCAACGAGAGGGATCTAGTGTCCTTTCTCGTCATTGTATACAAAAGCCCGTCGTCGTCCGGAGGATAGCTATTATCTCGAGCGGAAAGCCGCAAGCTCGGTCGATAAAGCAGCGGGGCCAAGACCGCATTACCGTTGCATTGTATGTGACGTGCTCGGTACATGTCTTGCCTCTCGACGTCCTGCACATATCTCTACATACATACATACTTACATATACATAATATGTATACATAAATCTATATGAACATACCTCTGCACCCTTTGCTCCCTTCCTTTCTATATCTCTACGCACACTCGATACGAGCAAATTGTGTATATTCTCTCTCGCGTCTCACACATCCCTTTCTCTTCTCCTATAACCTCATATCCATATATACATATCCATAAATACACGTATACATATACATATACATATACATATGTACAATATACATTCATTGGTTTATCTATATACAGTTTAGTTGTGTGTAGTTGAGAAATGAGGAGAGAGATAAATTGAAGGAGATTTGTACAAGGTGGTGTGTGATATGCTTTGCGAGGTTTATATATTATTATAAAGTTGTGTGTGTCTGTGATACAGTGAGGGTAGAATATTAGAGAGAGGGTTGGGCTGCGCGAGCTGTCGGGTAGACGACAACGAGGTGGAGTGCACATAGAGAAAGAGAGTGAGTAAAAGAGGAATGTAGTCAGGATGGCGATCGATGCACCAATGTGTGCCTGTGAGCCGTCGCAAGCGCAGCCTGACTCAGCTTTTAACAGGGGATAGCAGCGATGGCGCGAATATATAGAAATAGAGGGTGGTCGGTTGGTTGGTGTGGTATAAATAGGGATGGAGGACAGATAGTAATAACAGTTGTGTGAGTGTGTTTTTTTTTTTTTTTTTCAATTTTTTTTTTCATTTTTTCTCGTTGGAATGAAAGAAAAAAAATGAATAAACATTCGAACGTTTAACTGTGGAGGCTTGATGGTATTTTTTACATATTTTCCAAATGTTCTTTTCTCTTCATCGTATCTCTATCTCTCTGTAGCTCTTCAATTTCGCGCCCGCGAATCCTTTGAGCTCATTCGAGCGCTTCAATTCCTCTTTTGATATTTAACGCTCTGTATGATATAGTATAACATGAAGTATACACAGTCTTGTATATACATTACAAGAGACGATTAACTCGAGTGATATTTGTGTAGATGTATAATTAATTTTCAAAAGAATATTATGAAATATCTCGTTTATATATTTGTATTTTATTTTTAGTTTTTATTTAAAGTCTTTAAAATTATTTATGAATCGTTTGATGAACGATAATATATGTAATCAATCATTTAATATACAAGTATATGTACTTTATTATACATGTATGTACGCAATAAATACATCACTTACGATGTAAATGGAGTGATGGTGCAATATATGATAAAATGCTCTCGTAACAAATTATCCATTTTTATGTTATGTGGATTTTTAAATTCATGTGTGAATTTTAGTGTAGACATTTTTTATTTTCTTTCATAGGTATATATAAAGGGAAAATTTATGACTGTAAATATATACGGATGGTTTAGTTTTCTGTGTCACATGGGTTAATTCATGTTGACACCTGTACAAACTCGCAGTACAATCACGATATATTTTATTTTCTTTTGTTCTTCGTGTTTTTTTTCATTTCTTTCTTTTTATTTTTTATTTTTTATTTTTTTCGCTGTCCAATGTCCAATGTGTACGCGTTATGGTACCAAGCGTGACGGACGAGCTTCGAGCTCCTGGTAATTGCATCGGGATTGTGAACAGGATACCATTCCAATTGGTGGGAAACTCGGGTGGTAACTGAGAACTATATACGATTGAAAGTGGAGTATAAAGGGTATATAAATTTACTGTTGAAAACAGTACGTACAGTGGACTGATATGTGAGTGAGATGTATGAGAAAATATACGTATAGGCATACTACTATACATATAAACTCGTACACATACTAATAAATACGATTGTATATGAAAGAAAGTATGAGAGTAAAATATACGAGGGTGAGAGAGGTGAGGTGGAGAAATGGGGAAAGAGAATGGAATGGAGAGCCAATTAATTTTACGATGGCAAACAGTGAGACTGTCGCAACGCCCGTTGTGCTGCTGCAGTTCACCGAAGTAATTAAAGTTTAAATTGTTTTGAAGAACAATAACGGTGTCTCGGCTGTCCGTTGTATGCTGCTAGTGATGCTGGTTGTGCCCCACATGAACGAACGAGAGGGTGAAAAAGGAGTAGTGCTATACAGATATATATATTTAATAATGTGTGTTTTACTGTGTAGGATACAGAGAGATATGACCATGGTCGTTTATAATAAGGTCCAGTAGACGACGCGAGCTATAACGTAATTCAAACTTTTCTTCCTTTCTTATTTTTTTTTTTTTTTTTTATTCATACTCGACCGATAACTTTCAATTGATCCTCTTGTATATACATGTATATATAGTATATGTGTATATGTATGTGGAAGATAAATAAAAAATAAAAATTTAGAACAAGAGAAAATTGCGGTAAAGATTTTAATTGCTTAATTGGCGATTTAACTGTCACGGTGAATTAGCAGTTAAATTTATTATTTTCGTCTTATTATTAATTATTATTTATTCAATTTTTTTTTTGTATCAAGTATATATTCCTCTGCGTGCTTTGATGAAATAATAAATAAAGTAATCGCGATATTATATATTATTTTTTTCTAACTGCGATAAAAAATAATCAGCATTATGTATCTTGCTCACGCGAAGAATAAATATTTATATTTATTTATATACAGTAGCTTGTTAAATCATCCCGAAAATTTGTTTGACTTGAAAAGAACATATATCAATTGAGAAATTATTCGACAAGTCATTGTTGAAATAAATAAATAAATAAATAGATTGAAATATATATTACAATAATTAGTTTATTTTTTTTTCTCAATCTGAGAGCAAAGTTTTATTTTATTATACGCTTGAAATAAAATCAGGTCAACAATTTCTTCTCATCAATGCTTTGATATATATCATCATAGCATATGTGTATATATATTAATATACATATATGTTACATGAAGTATATATGTATAGGATGATAGAAGAACGGTTGTCTCTATCACAACTCCCACAAACTCATTACCGGTCTCTCTATGCGTACGTATCAGTCTAGTTCATACATGTACATCTTTAACGTATACATGTTTGCTTATGCGTTGAGAGAGAGAAAGAGAGAAGGACAACCCAGCCACTAATTATAACCGTGATCATGCTGTGCATTAACTCTCCTTGTACAGTAATTATTAATGAGAACACAAGAGCGATCGTATTACTCGCTCGTGTTCCATAAGCTCTTGCTTGTAATTGGAGTTGCTGTATGTGTTCGAACGTGCACATCAGAGACGACAGACTCCTCTCTTTCCCTCTTTCACTCTCTCAAACTCATCCTTATGTTTCTCTTTGACTTTTTTTTTAGATATATAACTATGATTTTATTTTTTCTTTATATTTTTATTATATTGTATATATTATTTTTCCATTTTTTTTATTTATTGAAACTTCTTTTGTGTATTTTTCTTGACTTTCAAAGTATTATATTGAACGTCATTGGATATCTCTTTGTGCTTTACTCGAGGCAGTTGAGTATTTTTTTTTTAAACCTTTCATGAAGAAGAATAGAGTAGAAAATAAAATGAAGATGAAAAATAAAAAGTATAAAGTATATATATACTTCAATTTTATTTTTTTATTTTTTATATATCAGAGTTTAATCATAGCTATGGACAGATAATATATAAATAGATATTGTTATTTTATTTTTATTATTTATTAAATATATATTTTGATTTAATTTTATATATTAAATTGAATTATTTTTGTAAATAAAATAATAATATTATTTTTTATATTTTATTAAAATGTTTTTGATGATGTAAACACATTTCAATATGTGTATATAACCCTTTAGTTAACTCGTATCGAGGTCTCATTTTGAATCTCCTCCAGCAAACCGGTTCTCCCTTGACCTAAATCGTCATGGCCCACTCTTATACATAAATATATATAAATATATATACACACTGGTTGTTGTGCGCTGGATAATTCGATTCTTGCCGCTCCCTCGTCTTCACCCGTTGTAATTTTCTCATTATACGATTCGATAGATACTCAAAAGAATTTATATATATCAAATTCAATCCGGTTTGTTATAAGAGTAATATCTTTATTTAATTTTCTTTAATTTTTATTACTATTAAAATAGTTTCAAATTTCATCTACTGTAATTCCAACATAATAGTATAATAATATATATACTTGAACTTTCAATAGAATATTCAAATATTTTTCTACATAGACATGAAGAAATTTATTTGATAGATATTTATATATTTGTTGTATTTTATTGGTTTATATAGTTTTCTCGTATGACTATTTCATCACGCAACTATAGCACGAGCAGTAATCACCGCTAACTCGCCTCTAACTATTCATAGCACGCGCGCAATGTCGTGGTCGACACGTTCAGAGCATTGGTCTGTGTAACTTCATGAGCGCCGGCCACCGGCCACTACTACTGCCACTGGCGGCGTCGCGGCGCCAGTTTCCTCTTCATGTTATTTGTATATATATAAATACGTGCGTATATGTATTTACTTGATATAGTATATGGGCGTGGTGTTTGCGTGACAAAATATACTACTGACGATCATAGGATTCATGACAAGGGAAAAAGAATTTCATCAATCTGAAGACAAAAAAAAATAAATAAAATAAATAAATAAATATTTTATCGATATTGTTATGAACTTAGTATATATATATAAAATATATAATTTATGTATATTATTGCGTTGTTATTGAACATTTTAATTTATATATTGAACCATTTTTTTTGTTTTTAAATTATTTTTTAAGTTTATGATGTGGTGTGAAATGAGTTATTATTTTACTTTATTTTTTATTTTTTATATTAATTTTTTTTTTTTATGGATATAATGACACGTTAAACTCTCGTTATGTTATATATGACGATGTTAAATTGTAAAGTGCCTTGTCATTGCATAAATTGAAGCGAAGGAAGACTTAACGGCGTCGTCTTGTTCGTTTATTCGTCGTTTGTTGCACCGATATATTGAGAATACGGTGCTCGCGTGCAAGAAAATTGCCAACAAACGCACGAGGTATATTGTGAGTTTTGCGCAACGTCACAGCCAAACAGTAAAGATTGAGGTTGCCAACACGAAACATTCATATGTATACATGTATATTTAATATACAATCAATATATTTTTATGGAAAAATAACTTTGGTGATAAAAATAAAAATACCAAAGAGATTTTTATCATATATATTTTTTTTATTGTTATTTATAGACCTATGAATAATAACTTGGAAATACACAAATGAAATTGTGTTATACTATGCCAAAGTATTTATTTTTTAACTGTTATATATTGAATAAAAATATTTATTTGGCAATTTTACAAAATTGTTTCTGATTATGTTGCCAAATTGAAAAAAATTATATTATTTTTTTTTTTTTCTTGATGCTATTTATTATTGGATGGTATTTATTATTTAGTGGGGAATGAATATTTTAGATAAGAACGAGAAGAAAATATATACTAAAATTGGTGTACGATATAAATTTTAAAAAGTTTAACATTAAATTTATGTTATTTCTCGTATTTAAAGTCACGCTGTCGTGTGTTGGTGTTGATTATCCATGTGTATATACTTCTCGGTGCACTTGAACGTAGATCACTCTGTAAATGTGTAAATGTACACCGCCTACGTCCCACGTGTAGCCCCTCAGGTGCACTTTTGTATCGTGTTACTGAGAAAATCTCTCTGTCGTCTGCGGTAAAAATTTTGCACACGATAAAAAAAATCCAATGACAAAATATATTTACATTTGGATATTTTATTATTACAGTCTGATACTATATACAATTGAACTTTTAATTTTTCTATATGGAAATCAATTGTATTATTATATAAATCACTGCGATAAATGAAAGAAAATAATATTAAATATTCTAAAATAAAATGTGAATTATACAAGATAAATTTTTATTTCATTTTTATTTTCGTATTTTCGTGATGAGAAAATATATTTCCATAAAATTATAATGAATTTAATGGATTTTCATAAATTTTACAGCAATGCAAGTTACACATTGCAATTCATTCTGTGCAAATGATAACGGAATTGGTATAACGATAAACTCTATTGTTATTAGTCACCGTTCATTTTAACGATGAGCATAAAAATACTTTGACATAAAATGTAGATAAAAAAATTTTTTCTATAGCAGATTTTTGCGGTTTACACTTCGAGTTATACCAATATCTCCAACACCACTTGAATAATATTGCGCGAAAATATATAGACATTTATTTTACATTCACAAAACTACATACATTCGCGCAAATAACGTTCAATTTTTTTTTTTTTTTAAACCAATCCGATTGCACCAAAGAAAACTGCATTGATCGTTAATCCGCCCTCCATTGTCTGGCTCTCTATCCATATAACACATACATACATTCTCTTGATAATTTGATATTCCGAGCTTTTCATTTATTTTTTTTTGTATTTTCTCCTCTATTCAACGGGCAATCCTTTGTCTGGTTTTGTCCGCGAGAAAAAAAAACACAAAATGTAGATGAAATATGAAATGAAAATACTTCAATCAGCTGTGTGATTTAAAAACGAACGACTTTTATTGTTATATGAAAAACATGAATAACGAGAGGGTGAATAATTCACATGCAAAATAATAAAAAAAAAAAAAAAAAATTAAATTAAATTCCATTTTACCTTCATTATTTTTTTTTATTTATTTATTTTCTTCTCCACTTCAAGCTCGCATTTCAATTTGTATCATTAATATTATAATAATAATGACAATAATAATTATATAGGGTATACATAAAAAATGTATGCTTGGTTGAAAATAAATGCGGATCTATAACCAAACATCGTTAAATCGTAGCGATATAAATTGACGATGCTTATATAGATGTATAGACGCATATGTATTATATATGTATACGAGTCTTGATGTGAATTACACGCTCTTCTGGCAAGCAATTTAGTTTAGCTATTTCAAAAATAGATCAAGTCTAAACCGGATTTATCGACTGATGAATGGTATATTTATATGATAATAATAATAGTTGGAATATTAGATAATCAATTTATTCATGTGACATCTGTTAGTTGCATTTCCATGACCTCAATATGTTATTCATGATGTAGGCATCATTGAAGAGAATAAAAAAAATAAATTGAAATGAGTGATATGTATGTTACATTGAATAGAACAACACAAATAATCAATTTAAATTAATTGTTCTTTTTATTTTCTTTGTTCCAGGTATTTTCACATTCTGACATTAAGATATATCCGAAGAATACATACTGCAGTTTTATAATTATGTAAAGTAATAAAATTTACATTTTTATTACCAATACATTGCGGTAAATTCGATGAATTGCTGATTTTATTTCAATTAAAGTGCAATTTTTGACATAAAATATTCAGGTACGATTGTGGTTATTTATAATAATATATATTTATATTGTTACAATATAAAGTAGAGTATTATATGTATATTTATCAATTAATTCAACGTACATTCAAACAAAAATAATATATTTACATGTAATAATAAAATCACAACGAGTTTTAACTTGACCCGATTTTTACCGCATTGCGACGTTGAACGTCAACGACGTCAATTTTAAGCATCAGTACATATTTACACACACACAGACACAAAACATTAAACACATACCTACACTGATATAATTTCATTTACTTGCATTATACACACTATCCATTTTTTTTTTATCTTCCACAATTTCAAACTGATTATAAATAATTGTCGTATAAATTTTCCCACGATTTAATATAACGTTTCAGTTTATCAAAATTTATTCAACATTAAAATTGTGAAAGTAAAGTGTATATATATGCAAATAAAATCATGTCGATTACATGAGTTTAGAAATATATATACCTACATGTAGGTAAAATATATATAATTAAATATATATTCATCGAAGCCCCTGTTTTCACATGTGCATATGACACTTTGGAATTATCAAATGAAGCCCCTATTTTGTTCATCCATCTATAACCATATACCTTATTTCACCAACCAAAGCTATAAGTGCTGCTATTGCTGTATAAAATATACGTATAACTATAGCTAGAATATATATATATATATATATATATTGATATACATACAAGCGTAAAAGCAGAGGTGGTTCATTATTGAATTTGTGCGTCGAATGGAGAGAGCGACGATATCGCCTTTCAATATCGCTTCATTTGGCTCAACGTTCATTCGATTTACGGGAATAACTGAGCTGCTATGTCTCATTCCCTCCTGGTATATATGTATATACATATACATATGTACCTTTCTCTTTTTCTCAATTTGCGATTCTCTATTTCTTCTTCTCTTTTATACATTTTGCTTGGTGCTCTTTCGTCAATATATAGAAGAGGCTAATCCTTTTTAAATATTCCATTTGGAATTGAGTGAAAATTAATCGGATTCATCTGTGTGCCTTTACTTTTTTTTTTTTTCTTCTCTCTGCTAACTTTTTACTTTTTTTACTTCTTTGATATCGTTCTCGACTTGTCTGAAAACGCTAATTGAAAAGTTTAATTTTTTTTTATTTCTTTTTTTTTTTTCTTTGATCAAATGTGAATTTTTGGGTCAAACTCACCGTGAGCGATGATGTAACTGTAAATGTACCGTCTTATTGCCACATACATATGTATATTTATATATATTATAGAGATATATATGTGTGTATTGAAACATGAAGGGATTAAAAACAAAAAATAATTTTTAAATGGGAACGTGTGAATGTTTCAATAGGACGATTGAAGGAGAGACTTTAGTGAGAGATGAAAAAGTTTGAAAGGAGATTAAGTGAGAGAAATATATATATTAAAAGAGAAAGATTCTTCATCCAGTAACATGAACGCGAATAAAATCCCACGCGAAATACAGTTGGCCTGTCAAACATGCACACGTGGATGAAACTTATGTACATTTATTTATATATACATATTATGTATGTATAGTTTATATATTGGCGGTTAGGTCCTTCTCCCTCTTTATGTATTGAGCCACTTTCTCCTTGACAGAGTGTCGTGATTTCACTCGTGTAATTCACTCTCATGTTACGAATTTATAGTAATCACAATGATCAAAATCACGACTTGAATATATTCAATTAAAAAAAAAAAAATTATTTACAAGTTATGTATGTATGTATATTTTTTCTCATTATTTATTTATTCTATTTTTTCTCTTCTCATATGAACTAATGTAGGATTATATCGAATATGTATATGAATAGATTAGCTATAAATCAATTGAAATGTTTGGGCACAAGAGATCACGAATTATATATTATTTTATAATGACACTTATAAAAATTGACGCCTCGTTTATTACCGGAGAATATTCACTGAAAATCAATGGCCCGAGAATAAGCGAGCATGAATTTATTTAGAGAAAAATGTGTACGTGATAAAATGAGAGGGAATTTAATAGATAAAAAAAAATAAATAAAAAAATTAAATGAACACGGAAATGTCGATCGACATTCTGTTGATATACAATTTAACCTCATGCAATTGTTTCAATACTATTAATGTTATAAGTGAAGTGTATATATACATGCTCGACACGCAAAATTGAAGTTGGGAAAAATAAAAAAGAGAAATAAATGAATGAATAAATATTAATACAGAGAGAAAGGAGAATAAGGAACTGAGTGAATTAAAAAAACAAAAAAATGAAAACAATTTAAATATATATTTTATATTATATATGGATATAAAAAAATAATAGGATAATAATGAAGAAACTTAAACTTTGTAACGTGTCATTAATGTCATTATGCCACAACGATTGAGCATTATAACAACGCGTCGTTGTCGTTGTTACTATTATAACTTTCACCAACTATTGCAAATGTCCTAATCTGTGCGTATAAATATATTTATATCCTACGCAATTATTTCAATCGTCTACATATACATATAATACTTACATACATGTATAAATATAAAGTAACTTCAAAACCTTCCTTTGCCTTCAGGGGACTTTATTCGAGCGTAAATATGTAACGAGCGAGTACAACACTTTTAAACTCAGTGTCGTGATAATGTCAGTAAAGTTCGCCATTGCGCGTTATCGTTGTCACACAAGTAGATTATAACCACCGGATGTAATATGGCGTCAAATCACTGAATAACATCTATATTTAATAGCCGGAAATCATTTTCATGGTCTTAGATTGGAAAATCATTATTTTTATTTAATCAAAATAATTATTCATCAAAATTATTTGATAAGAAAAATATATTAATTATCAAATTACACAAAACATGACAATATTTAATTCAAATTAATCAAAGTTTTAATTACTATAGATAAATAAATAAATAAATAATAAATAAATAATAAACAAATAATAATAATAATAATAATAATAATAATAATAATAATAAATTAAATAAATAATATATTTAAATAACATATTAAATTATATTTGTTTATATTAATATATTATTTAATATGTTATTTAAATATATTATCTATCTACCTATTTATTATTATTATTATTATTATTAATTGCTATGGCGTGTGATAATGGATTTTAAATGAATTTTATAGATAGAAAGAATTTTTATATTATTTTTTGATAAGAAAAAAAGAAATTAATATGTAAATTAAATGACAATTGATTGCGATACGTGAAATTTACTTGATATGTTTGTTATATTTTAAGAGAAAATATAGCATTGATCTTTATGAGGATGTAAGTGCTGCCATATTTAGTATCGTGCAAAGAGAAAATAAAATAAAATTGGTTCTGGCAAACGATTCTGGGCAATGGTCATTGAAATATAACGGTGTATGGCTTTTGCATCTCGATAGTTCAACATAACGTTCAATACGTTGGGTCTTGTAATAGCTTTAACAAGATGGACGATGTGGTGGTTGTGGTCCGTGTGCACTCAAAGACTTTCAGAAGACATATATAGAAGATGAAAAAAAAAGAAAGAAAAATAAATAAATGAATTGAAGGAAAAAAGAAAAAGAATGAACGAACGAAAGAAAGCTGTTACTAAATGCTCATAAATATGGTTCTCTTCAATAGATGTCTGTTTATAAATCACGATTTAACGCTTCTTAATTCATCACTTTCCAATTAATGTTTCAAAGTGAAACGTTGAATTGAGCTGTATATATGAACGCTATAAATATATGGTTATTTATAATATATAATACAAGAAAATATACATTAATCTGTTGGAGAGTATTTGGTATAATGTTTGAAAAAATATTATTTAAGTAAATAATAAAAAAAAAAAATAAAGAGCTCAAATGAAAGAAGAAAAAAAAATTCACAAAGCTCTCTTTCAATTAGAGTACTTTTACTGCAATATTTTTTTATATTGTAAAGAAAAATCGAAGGCTTTTTAACTCTCACAGTTAAAAGGAAACATGGAATAAGGAGCATCCTGGTTATATAAATAAAACGTGCGGGTGAAAATATACATATAATATTTTTTTTTTCCTTCATATATTCGCTTCCTTTTTCTCTGTCAACTCTCTTTGCCAACGACTTCTTTAGAGTCCTCGAGAGTTGGCCCCTCGTGCTCTCAACAGCGAAGCAGCGCGTTTGAAGATGAAGGGCGCTTTTACCTCCCCGAGGCGTCGATTCAACGTCCTTGCTCTCTCTATAAGCGCGTCCTTGTACACAACGACAAGTCGCGTGAAAGAATGGCGTACATAGCAAGTATATATAAAATATAGATACATAGATGACATCGTATATACAAGTATATATATAAAAATGTAAAAAAAAAAAAAGATAATACTGAGAAAGTGAGTGGAGATCTAACGAGATTTTTTACGTCAGCTTTATGGAAAAAGTGCCGGAAATATCGTAAACTTACGATACGTCGCTAGAGTCACAATCTTTTATTATAATATTTTTTTTTTTTTTAACATAATTCCAACAAGCAAAAAAAAATAAGAGAGATCGACAATGAAAATCAACGAGCCACGTCCAATTATTTGTTTGTTCATCGATCCAGTCTTTCTCCCTGAGGGCGTACAAATTTCCCTCCCATACATAACTTGCTCCTCCTATATAATAATTTTTTTTTCCTTCCACGATTTTTCGCTCTTGTTTTTTATATATATATTCATATATATACATATATACCTATTCGCTTTTCACCCTGGAGCATATAGCGACTCTATGACATTGCTCAGAGGGGTAAATATTCAGATTTGCGATCGGGAAGAGAAAGAACTTCACTCTCTTTCACTGTATGTAGAATATAGCAGCTCAGTCTTTCGATCTTTTTCTTTTTTTTTTTTTTTTCTTCTCTTGTAGGCATTGAAAAACTTTGCACGCCTCGAGGACGTTGAAGAAAGTATAAAGAGGGTGAGATGTTGGTATGGGGCACGTGTTTGCTTCTCTTCAAACACACCCAGGATATATATTGAAAAGTAGTATAGTATATCTGACAGAGAGTGCTGATACTACTGTGCTCAAGGCTCAAGGGAATGAGTGAATGTATAGACAGGCAGGGGTTGACCGGCTTCGACATTTACGATGTGTATATAAGTATACATAGATAAATGTGTGTGTGTGTTTGTATTGGTGTGTGATGTATAAGGGTAGCAAGAGGGTTGGTGTATATGATGCAGGAAAGCCTCGACGACCTGATTCCGTTTGGTCTTTGCTATAACAGCATGGGGAATTAGTTCCCCATGATCGGTGCAACGACCAACAACAACGTGAGATCGAGTATATACCATAGAGATTACACGCCAAAGAGAGCGAGTTAGAGGAGAGGGGTGTTTCGAGAGGGAAAGTACGTTTTGGTATCCTTCCGCTTGTCACTATTTAGAGGGGTTCAATCACGTCAAAACATATGTGTAGATAATACACCAAATAACGTATTGATTGATGTATTATAGGTACAATTACATTATATTTATCTTCAATTTCATCCAAATAATAATTTTATTAGGTTTAATATATAATATATAATGTATAATGTGATATAAAAAATATAAATGTATATTTTTATTGTATTAAATATATTAAGAAATAATAGTTTAATAATTATTACTTGGAAAAATTGATTTTTTTTTTTAAATTTAAATAGTATGTTTTTTGGTTGTTTTGTTTGTTTAATATGACGATTAATAATTGGAAAATTAATTTTTATTCAGAATATATATAGTTATTGTGTACTAGTTTAACA
>JAQQBS010000003.1:7728257-7743171 GCA_030347275.1 Microctonus aethiopoides | reverse complement strand
ATTCAACAATAAAATAAAAACAAAAATTCATAAATAATATCCATAAAATGAAATACAAACTAAAAAAAATTTTTTTTTTACATTTAAATATCTTCATTGAAATATTTTATATGTTATATTACATTTATTATATTTTCCATTTTTATCCTCTTTATACGATAATAAATTCACTTTATTTCACTTGAAATAAATAATATTATTCCTTACACAAATTATAACAATGTTTTATGTTAAATAAAAAAAAAAAAATAACAGTTAACTAAATTATGTTTTAGTAAAATAGTAATCTCAAAGATTAATAACCAGAGATTGTTAACGAACCGCAAAATAGTTTATGCTAAAAATTCTTCATTGCATTTATATAGTTTTATATATGTATATGTTTTGTACATGGGCGAAGTTGAATATGCGTGTTTTAACTTGTATATGTGTCCCACTTGGCTTGTCATATCTCGTCGGTTACCTCGGGCGTGTCGCCGGTCACGTACATACGTCTTTATATTACATTCTTACATTTATGTATATGTCCTCAGCCTCTCTTCATCATTAGTCCCACACATATTGCTGTATTTTGCATTGATAAAGGAACGTGAAATAGCTCTATATTCATTTAATCTTCATCGCATAATGTAGTTGGACGCTTATGCGGTCGTTATATACGATGTATGAGAAGAGAGAATGGAGATAAATGCCTCTATATACATTTATAAGAATTGTGTGCATTTATATAGTAGTTTATTTGTAACTGTATGCACGTTATAGATTGTGATCATGTGCAATATGACTAGCGTGAAATAGATGATGTACATCATCATTTTGATTTCAATGAGATGTCGTTTCGTAAAGAAAAAAAATTTCAGTGATATTTGCACGACAATGAATTAATAATAAAGCTTTTATATAAAATATATATTATGTATATTTTTATTTGTATTTACGAGGAGTAGATATAAATAGTAGAGAGAAGATTGAGATGAAAAAAAAATTATAATGGAAACGTGGAAGAAGTAGAAAATGTTTTAGCTTGTTGTACTGATTCATTGACTCTGATTTTCTTGGCTTCAACTTGAAGAATTTCTCTTTTGCCTGTTGCCCACTTCCGCCTGTTAATTTTCTTGTTGCCAACCATTATATTACAATGCAGAAAACTATCAACAAATACTTTAATAATTGTTGAATACATTCACTTCTTTATTTCATTTTTATTTCATGAGGTTTTATTTATACGAAGAATTTCTAGAAATTTAATATATTTTAATTTTCGATATTTGATTGTATTAATAAATTTATTATGAATTGATATTGAAATAATATGAATTTTAATATTATATATTTATTAATAGAGATATGAAAATTTAGAAACATAATATATTTTATTATATTTTATTAAATTAGTTATAGAGAAATTAAAATTTATATCGAATTTAATCTGTGAAATATAACTTTCATCGTTGGTATATTATTGTATGAACTGATTCTATCGAGTATTTGCAGCGTCTGAATTTATATGTGGTTAATATAAAATAAAAGTTTTAAAATAGTTTATGCAAGGAAGCCAATAGCTTTCTCATGATTTCTCGTCTTGTCTTTTTGCGCTGCTGCCGCTTTCTATGCTACCTCTTTACCTCTTTTTTCCCCTCACTTACTTGTTCATATACTTATATATATTTATATACATATGTATATAGTATCCAACACATTCATCATACCTCTGTCTCATTGTGAAGGTAATGTGCATTATACCAACTTATATTATCTACAAAATAGCTATTTCCACTCCTGTAAACTATTCGTACGTTCAATTACATAAATTATTCCTCATGAATACATTGTCTGCGCTTACTGCAATTATATTCCATATTCTGTGTCAATGTAAATGTACATAAACTGTTTGTCGATTACGTAAATTCATTCATTATAAATCCCATGACATGTAAATAGGTGTTGGTAGTTCTCACACTGTATTTTACATTAAGAATAAATTAATAATTTCATTTTTTTTTACAATTCATCCAATTGAAATAATCTAACATACATTATTACCAGCTACTGTTTTCAATATCATTTATTCATATAATAATTTTATATATTTTATAGCAGAAAATTCCATCATTATATCGAATATAATTATTTATAAAATAATTATATATTCAATATTAAAATTCAATTTGTTTTTTCTTCTCTTCTAATTCAACTTTACTCTTTGATATTTTATTCAATTCACATCAACACTTACAACTATATAAAACTAAAAAATCACAATAATAAATAAAATTTCCATAACGTTTCTCTGTATTAATTCACATAAAAATTAATTTCTCCAATGAATAAAATTCAACAACTCTATAATTCAAAGCACATATTCCAAAGTATATATTTGTACATATATAAAAGTGTGAATACGTAAATAAATATATGTGCATCCGCATGATTGACCAGAAGCCAATTAACTGTGTATAACCCGCACGGGATCTACTTGCCAAGTTGGGTTTACACCAACGCTGCACAGTATAAAAATATCCCTTTACGAAGCCCTGCGTTAAAAAGCGGGGTGCATTGGACACACTAACCCTACCGAGTCGATGAGAATAAGGGGATAGAGTGAGTGTAACCGATAAAGTTAGATAAAGAGAAGAGAAATGTCAGAGATAGACACGAAGTGAAGCCACCCGCCAAATCTACCGCGATCCAACTGGTTAAGTCCACCTGCGACGGGGATCTACGTCACTTTTTTTAAAACTCCCCTATTACCGTCCTTTTATATAAGTACATATAGATACCCCCATGTTACTAGAAAACATTTCCATAAAATAGCAATCTCTACTGGTGCTTGAATCCGTTGTGCATTCACTTGTAAATAAAAATGAAACATTGTTGAGTCAACTACTTTTATTATTTTTTTTTTATTTATTTATTTATTTATTTATATGTATATCTATAAATGTGACTATTTGTATTCTAGTGAGAGGGCAATTGTCTTGACAATGGTTGGGTAAAAGACAATTTAATTATGCGAATATATTTGAATTAATCACTTTGTCTGTTTTACGATGTAAAATAATCAGAAAATTTTATTGTGAGTAAAGAAAAAATTTGGCGATTAACGGATGGATAGAGAGGAATGATTTAACAAATAAATAAATAAATAAATAAATGAATAAAATAGCGACGTGAATAACGACGAATACTTTATACTCTAGTAATATACTAAGAGAGAATAAGAGCGCCCGTTAAGCCGGATTATGGTCTACCGCAAAGTGGTGGGTGCTCGATAGGGCGCGTCGAGTCGATGGTGCATAATCACGGTTCCGCAAAGTTGCCTCTGCGTCCATTAGCAATTGAAAGCTTAGGAGGAAACATTGCTCTTTTAGTCGCGTTCAAACTGTTGGCGAGATTAAAAATAAAGAACAAGACAGAAGAGAAATGAGGGCCGGTGAAGAGGAAAAAATAAAAAATATATAAAAGAAAAGAAAGGAAATTAAAACAACGAGCATTACGAGCTGGAACGATAAATGATTCTTTCTTTCATTTTATAATAGTAATTAAGTTTACAGTGTGATTATTTTTCTTTCAATACGAGCCAATATAATAGTAGTTTAATTTTCTTTTTTTGTTTCATTCCTGAACAACACTATATACTATATTGTTATGTGCAATGTGAATTTTATTTATATGTAAGCACAGTATATTACTATTGGTACGCAACTACAACTACTACTGCTGCTACTACTACTACTATTATTATTTCTTCTATATAATTCACCAATCCAAATTGAGAGCGCGTCTCTCGTCGACTTCCTGAAGCGCGCGCGGGACTTGAAGTAAATGACAAACACTTTAATGGCCTCATAAAAGCTGGAACTCGAACCCCGGCAATACGTTCATCTCTTTCTCCTTTTTTCTTTTTTACACTCTCAGTTACTCTCACTCACTTCTTGGTCGTAGCGCTTTTATAGACCGTGAACGATGAGAAGTCAACCTAGATGTATATTCCAGGAAATGCATTTCCACGCGAAAATTTTGCGTTAATGAAATTATATACATAGATAAATGATCATTCTCACTTATTCAACAATAAAATAAAGACAAAAATTTATAAATAATGTCCATAAAATGAAATACAAACTAATAAAAATTTTTTTTACATTTAAATATCTTTATCAAAATATTTTATATTCGTGTTATATTAATTTAATAAATTAATAATTATTCATAAATATGTAGTTATATTATTATACATAGATAAATGATCATTCTCACTTATTCAACAATAAAATAAAAACAAAAATTCATAAATAATATCCATAAAATAAAATACAAGCTAAAAAAAATTTTTTTAACATTTAAATATCTTCATCAAAATATTTTATATTCATATTATATTAATTTAATATATTTATAATTATTTATAAATATGTAGTTATATTATTATACATAGATAAATGATGATTCTCACTTATTCAACAATAAAATAAAAACAAAAACTCATAAATAATATCCATAAAATGAAATACAAACCAAAAAAAATTTTTTTTTTACATTTAAATATCTTTATCAAAATATTTTATATTCATATTATATTAATTTAATATATTTATAAATATTTATAAATATGTACTTATATTATTATACATAGATAAATGATGATTCTCACTTATTCAACAATAAAATAAAAACAAAAATTCATAAATAATATCCATAAAATGAAATACAAACCAAAAAAATTTTTTTTTTTACATTTAAATTTCTTCATTAAAATATTTTATATTCATATAATATTAATTAAACATATTTATAATTTTTTATAAATATCTATTTACTATTATACATAAAGGGAGAATATTCAATATGATTGTTATTCAACTAATCCAACATGATTTAATGGCCAATGTAGAGAACACAACTTCTGTCTAGCTTGTTTATGCTTGTGAAGGATCTCATTCTGGTTGGCCAAGTTCAAGAGCCCTTAATGTCGTTGTGCTCTCTTGGTATTTCAGCTATATAAACGAGTGAAGTGAGCGCGTGACAGCTAGTAGGTATATGAGAGGGAGAAGAAGTGAGTGGAAGTGAGCGTAGGATGGAAAGAGAATGACAGGGAAGATACGAAACGTCGAGTTGAACGTCAGTGGTCATGGTCCAAGTGTTGTGTGGCAGCCAAGAGAGCTCTGTATATACCATGTAAACTTGCGGCTGCCACAGTACTGCTGTATTCGGATATATCTACGTTTAAACATAGACATAAACATATAATAGTTGGTAAATATAGTATTAGTAATAGTAGTAGTAATGCTGCTTCTGCTGTTGCTGCAGTTGAGGTAAAGCTAGAGAGAGCAATGTAAGGTCGAGAGAGCTTGCCTCGCGGCCATTATGCACCAACAATAGTCTCATTGTCCACCATTCGCGATGTGACATGCCCGAGAGGCCGCGCGCGGCCGAGAAGGCATCTCAGATCGTATCACGCGATAATATTGTCCTGTTCCTATTATTCACTCGTTCCTTGTTCTCTCACTCTCTTCATTTACTTCGATATTTGTGCGGGATGTGTATAGAAAAATAGTCAACTATCTCTTACACAAATATACACATAAATATATTTCATTCTTTATTCTTGTTTGCTTCCTCAAACCATTCAAGATCTTATAAATTATTTTTTTACATTTCATTTATAGATCTCGTTATATCGTTCCCGTTTTTATTTTTATTCGTCATTTTTGCTTTGCTTTTCTCACTTTATTCATCGAGTTTATTTTACTGTTACATAACATTCAGGAAGATATAAAAGTAATTTTTAAACGTTTTATATTTTATTGTTGTTGTGAATATAAAAGGATTCACTATGTGAATATTTGTAGATTGATTTTCTTTATTCGTTTTATCCCACGATTTTACATAGTTGTAGTTTATTATTATTTACAATCGAACGATCGATGCAACACACTCTTGCATTCCGTATCTCGTGCGCCAGCCACCTTTAGCTGAATGCAGTTTTATTTTCCCTATGTACATATAGATTCCCATGAGTCATTAACCGACACAGTGAAAAAGCCGTTACGATTCGAATGTCTATCCTCGGTAGATCTTCGTCGTACATTCACCCGATGCTGCTGGTTGTTATGTTGTTGTTGTACTCGACTCTTGGCCTCGCTATGTATAAATGTTTGATAGTGAATAAAGAAAGATTGTAGAGAAATAAAAAGAGGGAAAAAGATAGATCATAATCATATACTACGCGAGAGTTTGCTCCGATGAATGTACAGTGAATTCTTTGATGGAAATATAAAAGAAGATAAATAAAATAAATTAATATAATGAAATTAAATAAAGTTTATGAAGATATTATTATTCAATGCAATGTATATGTGTCAAAGTCATAGAGTTTGAAGAAAAATTAAATGTTAGAGAAAGAAATCGATCAAGACTTTGATATCTTTGCGTAGGCACTGTAAGAATTTTTCTTTTCTTTTCTTTTATATTATTCGATTCATCGAACGCCCACGGCAAATAATCTTTAGTGTCACCGATTCATGTTGCATTTATGCCTGAGGACATTGACTTACATTACACTACACTTTTAAATATATAGTTTTAGTTTATACACAGAGAAATAAATAGATACATCGAGAGATAAATTTAACTTTATTATTTTCTTATGAATACATTCATTCATTTTATTTATTTATATTTTTCTGAATGTACTTTTGTCGTTGTTTTATTATTAAACTGACGAGTGTATAGTATAATATGTGGAGGTGATGAAGTAAAACTAAAGCAACGGGTGGGCTTATATTAGTATCATCGTGTCATATACACCTGGATAAACATCGTGTGGCCTGAAGGCAAACGTGATCAACTCGTGCAAACACGCACACGGGTTTATTTCTATATGTATACACACACTTGTCGAGTTATCACAAACCCAGTGTGACGTAACCCACAATTCTACTGTCTATAGTGTACAGATAGATGAACAAATATGACTATTGAAATTAGAGAGATTATATATTTTGTCCCTTATCGCTTATGTGGAAATCTTCTTTGGATATTAATACACGTTGATTATAATCATTTCGTAATAATTTATGTTATTTTGCTTTAATTATCAGTGTACTAATGATTATTAAACTGTTAACAATGAATTTAAACACTCGGTAGAATCAATATTTATTTTATAATATGGTAAATGTCGTGGCAATCAATAGAATGAAATGGTTTCAAACTGTTTTTTAAATTAATTATTAAAGAAAAATAGCTGGTTCGTCTTTAATATTTTTTTTTTATTTGTTTTCAAAGTTGGAATTAGAACATGGAGGTCATATAAGTTTATATAAAATTTATAAATATGTATTCATCAGGTAATTTATTGTTGAGAGTTTTAATGACGATGATAATGTCAAAGTAATATAATGTTTTTGTGAATAAATAGAGGCAATGAATAAAAATAAAAAAAAAAAGAGTTTTATCAGATACTTACATTATCTTACTACCTCTCAAAGTAAATAGTAATAACAATTTTAATTTTACCATCAAGCTAATATTGTTGCTATAGTTTTATCTATGTAAATATATTTTATACACTGCGACATGGCAATAAAAATATTTAATTCCTGTGTAATAAAATTTCTGTGATTTTTGTTACGTGTCAAAGATTTAATTACAGTCGAAATTCAACGACATAATAAAATAAAAATATAATTAAATGATAAAATACAAAAATTCAGTAAAGTATTTTTCTTTTTTTTTTTCATTTTTTATTATTAATTATTTAATTATTATTTAATTGACTCGTGTGATTGAATTAAATTTACATATTACTATTTACTGGTGTCTGTGGATACATTGAAAATTATTGAGGTGAAGGAGAATCGATTCGCAAAGATCATTATCGTATCGCTGCAGTAAAATTCTTTTTTTATTTTTTTTTATTATTTTTATAGCTATTTTTTTCTCTTTTCTTTCTTTCATACTCGTTTCTTTTTCATTCGCTTAATTGATCCTCTTTCCCTTTGTCTTCAACTCGCACCTGCACATTTTGGCCTCTTACAACAACCCACTTTCCACCTATTCACATATACATTTATATTTTTTTTATATATTTATCTTTTGCCAGCCGTTTCTCCTTGATGTTTATCTGCCTCTCAAGACTGTATCTCGCCATCTATAGTCCAGATATATCTTACCCATACATTTCTTCAATGGTAAAATTGCCGAATCAAATGTTTCCGTTCTTTCCCCTTAGCGTATTTTATTCCATTATATTATTTTATATACAAATATATATTTATTTTATTGTAAAAAATAATTGACGCTCTTTTCTTCCTTTCTCTGTGTCTTCTAAAATATATAAATAAGTGCGAGAAAACAATTAAATATTTGTATTTATACGAATAAGCGCCGGTGTTATTTATCGCTTTTTTTTTTTCGTTGATAATCAACTCAAATAAAAAATAATTAAATAAATAAATAAATAACAAACGTATGGGAATATAATTTGAATTAAAAGGACGCCGACAACGTGCGCATAACGTCTCGTATTTCACTGGTTGGCGCACTGTGAAAACACCCGATACTCAGCTCTGGTTTCCATCGCGCGTAACATTTTAGATTGTATGTATTTGGGTCATTGATGTCGCTATAAGTATATTCATATATGTATATATAAACTACTTGTTCGTCAAGTGCAATTACATTATACGTTTTTTTTTTTCTGTTCTCTATGACATTACACACCGCGTCTAAGTTATTTTGTATGGCAGGTGTATAGAGTGTCAATAATGTACACTTGCTTAATGAAACTTTTAGTTATGAGATAATTTAAAAGCTTATATCAATCATCACTCTTTATTTATTTTTTTTTATTCTCACCATGATCTAGTTACCTCATTGAACAGGTTAGAAGTAAGAAGAATAATCACTCAAGGCAATTTTATTTCACAATATTAGCCAAATTAATTCAATAAAAAAAAAAAATTTTTTCATCTATCAAGTTTGCTTTAAATTATTTTTAATATAAATTCATAGACTTTAATTCATATTGTTATATTTTTTTATTCTCACCATAACAATAAATAGTACCAGTGTGTCAAGTTGTAATATTTTGATTTGTATACATGCGAAAATATTCTGATGACTAAAGGTAAATTGCTAACAGGAAAAACTCGTCTGAGATTGTTGCATAATAAGTAGAGATTTATTTATTTTTTTTCTTTCCTCACTTGAAGGGGTGAGAAATGGAAAGAGACGATTGATGGGTACGAAAAGATATTGCTGAAGACATGTTATAAAAAGGTATTTTCAAAACGTGTCACAGAAATGGTCCCCAACGGCGACAACATTTTCAGTGAGAGTAAAACGTATGGGCGACAAGAATATATTTCACAAGGGTTCTCTTGCATGTACGTACGTATGTATTCGGGTGCGAATGAATTGTAAACCCATAAAGATATTGAATACATAGAGAAAGAAAGACATTTACATTTATGTATATACAACAGCTATATAATAATCTACAGGCGGTCTACCTGATTTCATTTCTGCCATGTGAATAATCACATGGCTTTATTAGTCGACAAGATAGACAGCAACATAACAAAAGGGTAGTGGCAAATATTCTCTCTGTCATCCCTTTTGACGATGCCAAAAAAAAAAAAAAATACCAAACTTGATTTTATAATGAGAACGACATTCACTTGTCATTAATAATTAATATATAATATTATTATTTATATACTGATGTACAATTAAATTTAGCAAATAAATTATTCAAAGAATTTAATATATCGCATTTAATTAAAAATACTTATATATTTTTAGTTAATTAATTAAATAATATTCTGATATATAACTAATTCTTGTGGATATTATTTAATTTTTATTTATTTAATATTAATCTTTGCAATAATCGCAATTATTTTATTTTATTTCATTTATACATTGTAAATACAGCTTTTAATATATTGAATCCATTTTTCTTTCTTGTTATATTTTTTTTTTCTCAATCTATCCAACTTGAACGGGTTGTGAAAGAACCGGTATTGGTTAAGTGTCACGTTTTCCAAGTATAACCCTTTCATGGCACACAATTGACCGTCGACAATCCCATCTTATTCTACATATATGTATTATGTATATGCGGTTATATACATACATATATATGTTAGTACATATACACCCCACATCGTTTATCGTATCACAATTGGATTCAGGTTGGGTCTCTCACTCCTCCATTTCACGCTATGTATTTTATATATAATATAAATTTTTTTTTTTTATTATTTTTCATCTTTTCGATACTGCGAATGTATTTTTATTTTTTATTTATTTATTTTTTTTTTCCGAATGCGCGTGAGTATTATCATAATAACTGGTAGCCCAATAAAGCAACGGGGAGTCTCATCGGACACGGGAAAAGAATCGGCTATATATATTGTATACAGATATATTACAACGCGATCGGTAGGAACCTTATTGGTAAACGGGTTTTTTTTTTTATCTTTACTCACGCCCATATGCTTGTCACGATTTTTGCTCGTCGCTTATGGTCGGTTCTATAGAGATTGCATGACGATGAGGGTCAACATGACTTTCTCCTTGATGTATTCTGTGATTCACAGAATATAAACAAATATTATAAATAAATAATATAATTATATTTACATCATTAGATACAAATCTCTGTGTTATTAAAGTGAAAAATAAATAATTAAGCTACATATAAATTATAAGTGAAAGGTAAATGAGATAAAGTGGTGCTAAATAGGGCAATTACATAATGGATGCGTTGAGAAAAGATGGAGGAGAAGTTTGTGTGTGTGTATTTAATGGAAGGATGAAGAGAGTGCAGTGGCTGTGTTGGAGGTCCAGAGGATATATTCCTTTAGTAATGTATAGCCAAGGCCCAGTGGAAGTCCTTCAAGCTTGTCCAACACAGATAAATATATTGAAGAGAAGATTGGAGAATTACAAAGCGTGAATTCTCTGTATTTCTTCATTCTCTTTATCTTTGTCTATTAATTTATCTTGCTCTCTCACTCTTGTTGTTGCTTTGAACATTGTTCATCCCTTCGTATCCACTATGGTGATATAATTGCATGGTAGATCGTGAGCCGAGTACTCGCCAACATTTTGCTGTTGTGCGAAACTCAACCCTGAGTTGTCTCTAGAGAACGTTTAATTGGTCCGACTAATTGCCCGTCGAGTAATTAGACTCTATGGTGAGTAGGTAGGCAAAGTAGATAGGTAGATAGAGATATATTGTATGTGTATACATAAATTTATTTACATATATATTGTAAACATATATATTTAGGTGTGGAATATTGAGAACATCGCACTTGTTTAATTTTACAACATGTTACGACATGTTTTTTAATTATTTTTTTCGTTTGTATATTTAATTTCATCCCGGTTTTTTGATGAATTAATGAGCGATGAGAGTTGATGCGGTTGTGTACCGTATATGTTACATAGTAATGTGGTCATTAAATATTAATCGCTTCTGTTAATAATTATGCAAGCAATCATCGAGCGTTAAATGGATGCGTTGAGTAATGTTTTGTGTTTATGTACACATCTACATCTTTGTTTATAATGAAGATATAAATATATATAAAGTATCTGTATAATTATAAATATATTTGCAAAAGTTAATAAGGTATATTGCGAAGTAACGTTTGCCCTAAATTTTTCACCTCGTCGCGATATTTTTGTGCTAATTAGTGCGCTCATAAAATTCATTTACAAGACATCAATAAATGATGAAGAATGTTTATATGTTAAATATGATGGATGAAACTAATTAAGTAAAATTAATTCTGTTGTAATGGAGTATATTTAATTGTATTTGTGCATATTGTGGGTATTAATGTCACTGAAATTATTACGATCATTATTCAAATATATTTATTATATTTTTTTTTCTTTTAAATATAATTTTTATTTATCTTTTCTTTTTTTTTCTACTTGGACTTTTTTACACTTTAGTTATTTGCAATATAATGAATGTTTCATTGCTTTTAATATTGTCTCTCACGCCTTATTAAATGCCTTTATATTTTTAAATTTTATCTTTGATTCATTTTTTTACAATTTTAAATATAAAAACAAAAGTATAATGAGATAAAATGTATAACTTTTGTTGCTTATTTATTATTCTTTTTCTACTTCAATGTATTCATTATTTTCCCCAGTATTATTATTATTTTTATTATTATTGTTGTAGGTATTTTCATTATTATTTGACTTTATGTGATCCAATTAAATGGTTTCTGTAAAATTTTAACAAGGTACTTAACCATTTTTTTGTTTCATTTTCATGTTTCTGCCTTTATTTATTTTCTTGTTATTTATTTTTTTATTTTATTTCGTCAATATATATGATACAGAATCGAACCAAGACGGATGGTTGGAATAAATTTGTCCAAATATCAGTGCACAAGATCTTTATATATAAATTTTGATGCATCCTGATGACATTGAAGTTGAATGTAAGAAATAAGTTGCCGCAATGGCGTTGCTACTTTGAGAAAGAGAGTTTTTATATACAATGAAGCTAAAGGCGAGCGTTCCATTCCGCGGTTTGTGCAGGCCAACGGCCAGAAAATGTAATGGGCTCGATGTCCGAAATGAAAAAAAAAAAATAAAAAGGGAAAAAAAAAATTGCATCTGCCATCAGGCGCGCGTGCATTCTATTTTTTTTTTTGTTTCCTCTTTCTTCTTTCTTTCATCTTGTTATTTTTCTTTCATTCTCTCTGGTTCTCTCGCGCTCACTTTCTGGCCTAACGGCGACGGGTGTGATTACCGGTAATTACCGAATACGTTCAGATCGATGATCGCCATTTGGCGCGTAAGCAAGCGAGTATAAACCAAAAAGCGCGCGCGCGTTACAAGCGTGATCGCCTCATGCTCGCCGAAAGGTGGATATTTACGCGAGCGATGCCGCGTGTTTCATCGTAAAAAAAACCGTGACGCCTAAAATATTTTCATCTTCAAAAAACCAGATCTTATGTGTATACAATATATAATAACAGGTATTGGATTTTGCTATACAAAGTTTTATTTGCGTGATTGGTCATCATCATGGTTGGTTTATATATATACAAAAGAGCGTGAATTAATAAAAAAACATATTTGTTAATTGTTCAAAAAAACAAATAAACAAATATTATCACCTGGTAATTTAATATTTTTATTTATTTATTTAATCATTGAATATTTTTTGATACAATATTTTTTTTTATTGTTATTCAACGGTGATTTGTTCTGGAATTTATCCAAGGAGAAAATATATATTATTATAGAATATACATTTATTTATTTGTATTTATTTGAACAATATAAAGTCACAATTTTTATATATAATAGAAAGAATATTCCGTTCATATATTTTCTATTTACTCCCTATTTTACTATTTCAAAGTATAAATTCTAACGGCAATGATTCACTACGTCGTGACGCATCGACATTTTCGCCAATTTCGCGGTCGTTGCACGGCAATTTACATAATGGCATTCAAGTATAAATAACCTTGCGAACCGATCGCTGTCTCTCGTTGTCTTCGATTCTTCCGCATGGTGGTCGCATTCAACTACGTTGTCTGCTATAATATTTCTTCATTCGACAACATAACTATATTCATATATATCTATACACACCAAAGCAATCTTTCATCATCTAATAAATATATTCAGCAATATATCTTTCAACAACTACAAATTCTAAATAAAATATATAAAATTTCAATAACCTCAAACTGATTCAAAAATTAAAAATAAAAATCTACAATAATATCAAAAAATTAAATTTTTTCCATCAAGTATTTTTATTTTTAATAAAATAAAAAAACACAAGTTCAACTAATCGCAACTGGGAAATTATTAAAGTTAGTAATGGATCCCAAGGATCAAAGTATAACTGATAAGACAAGTGCATCTCGTTGAGAGACATTTTCTTAAACATGAAGAGAAAATACTTATCCATGTACACTAACGTTTCTAATACATACCCACCTATTTGGAGAATGGAACGACGACGACGACGACGACGAGGTTTATACACAAACGCACACGCTCAAGTAGAAACGGAGAGACGTTAATCCCATTGTAGAGGGTATAATTGGATCCGTCCACCCTCTGTCCACTTGCTTTCCATTCTACATATTACTCGTCTTTGCTTCTCTCTCTCTCTCTCTCTGTCTCTGAAGTCGTCGACGTCGTCGTGAGTATCATTGGACGTGTACGATACAATCGTATTGTTAAAGTGTGTACGTACACGTATCTATGTATACATATAGATGACATCAAATAGGTAGGTACAAACTCCCTCTCGCTTATTCTACTCTCTGTTTATCGTCTTCTCTCGCGCAACACACACATTGTCTCGTGGGGACCATAACTACTTGTGCTCCTTCCGTCGTTGTCTAATCCCGTCTGTCTGTTTCCCCTAATTCGTTTAGACAACCTCTCTCAACTATTATACCTTCTCTCAGCAGCCAAATGGCTTTTCGTTATGATACATTCTTAGCTAAACTACAAAGAAAAAAAATAAACAAATTAATAAAATAAATATTTTATTTTATTTTTCATTAAATTATTTTAGTTATTTTTTCTTTATAAAATTTTTGTTTTTTAATTTGCTCTATAGGTATTTTTTATTTTCAATAATAAAAACATCATGTAGGAGATTATGGCTTTGACATTCTTAGTTAAACTACAAAGAAAAAAAATAAACAAATGAATAAAATAAATATTTTAATTTTATTTTTCATTAAATTATTTTACTTATTTTTTCTTTATAAAATTTTTGTTTTTTAATTTGCTCTATAGGTATTTTTTATTTTCGATAATAAAAACATCATGTTGGAGATTATGGCTTTGACATTCTTAGTTAAACTACAAAGAAAAAAAATAAACAAATGAA
>JAQQBS010000003.1:7711404-7723604 GCA_030347275.1 Microctonus aethiopoides | reverse complement strand
TATTATTATTATTATTATTATTATTATTATTATTATTATTATTATTATTATTATTATTATTATTATTATTATTATATGAATATGAATATATATGTGGATATATTCCTGAAGGTAAAACTGTCGCTAAATCGGAACAGGTTTGTTTGAATTCAAGGTTATTTTACTGATGTCCTTCAAGCAACGACACGGGATGAGAGCATTCGTAGAGCAAGGAAAAATATATCCACGACGACGACGACGACGACGATGATGATGAAAATGACGGTAACGAAAAAAAAAAAGAAAGAAAAGAGAAAAAAAAATAAAAAAAAAGGTGAAAGAAAAATTCACAGGAGAAAAAAGTAAACATATTATCTCGTCGTCATTGCAAGATGAAAAACACCTAGCTACCAGATATATATATATATATATATATATATATATATATATATTCAATAATATGTACATGACTGCTCGAGGATACAAGTAATTTACCAATGTAAAAAAAAATAAAATAAAAACTACGGTATATAATGAAGAATTATAAAAATAACAACATGAATTGGTCAATTTAACATAGTGCTGTATTCGATTCCCAGGGCGTTATATACATGTATATAAAATTAGTGTTGAAAATAAATGGAATAAAAAAAAATGTTGTAGTTTTACTTTGTGGGTGATTATTATGGAGGGTGAAACGTGTAACAATAAAAATATTCTGCATGACGATAAATGGCATTATATATGAGTATATATACATAAGTCTTACGACGATGAGTAAAATCTTATCGTACTTATACATTATATACGTATATACATATACTGACATTGACTCTTGGAGCAGGGAGCTATATGTGTATAAAATTGAACGGGCTATGTAAGTTTCATGATTTTAACACGTTTGGGCTTGTGTTATAGTAGTAGTGTACTTGGTTTAAACGTGTGCGCAATGGCCGCGTAATGGAGGATATAATGGTGGAAAATGACGACGTTAAAGGCGATAATTTGAGAATTTACTGCGGAGGAATTTTAAAAAATTCATACACCTCTTATAGAAATAAATTTTACCATCCACATATAAATATCTTTACATAAACATTAAATATATAATTTTTTTTTTCGAATGAGTCTATTGGTTTGGGCTTGCAATACACAACGGATAATGAGAGAGTCACAATTGTCTGGATAAATCTCCCTCGACCACCCGCAGTTAATTTTTCTCTCTTTCTTCAACTCCCTCTGTACACTCAAGTTGCTTCTAAGTGTGCAAAGTAATACAAATTGCCTGAAATCATTTCCGATTTAACGAACACGTGTTCAACCATGTTTAACTTGTTATATAAATGCGATAATTGGATTTTAAGTGAAAGAAAAAAAAAAATAATACAAATATATATACATACATACTTATAAAAAATGAAGAAAAAAATATAGAGAATTATAAAAGTATTTATTTTTAAATGTAAGCTTTGAACTGAAAATTATTTCATCACAGGGCAATTTTTATCTCTATTATTTTTTGTCTTTCTGGTATGTGTAAGTATGTATTTAACTGTGTGTAATATAGTTTGAAGTAAAAATTTAAGTTATAAATTATTTATGGATAAATATAGTGTCAGTGAAGAGGAAAAACATCTTGGCAACAGTGGGTGAGTGAGTCAGTATAGTCGAAGAAATCTGTTTATAACTATACCGCGGTATGTTCGATGGTATTATAAATAAAATCGAAGGTTTCAATAATATACGATGGCAACAGCCGTGTGTGAGTGAGATAGCATGAGAAATATAGATATATAACTTGGCAAAATAACTACTCGAGATAGATAACGATAATACAATAAATTAAATGTTAAATTTAATTTCATAAATTCTCTCAAATAAATATCTACAATTAAAAAAAAATTGTTTTAAATTTCCACATTAATTATTCTGTATACATCCAATGTACAATGAAAAATGTCAACACAATAAAACAATAGAAATTGCGGTCATGAATTGCGATGCGAATTAAAGAAAATTAAAAGCTAAACAAAAAAAAAAAAAAAGAACAAATTAATTAAAAAGAAAATTGCGAATAATGATGATGAGATTGAACAAGATGACAGGATAAATGCAATAATAATTATGTATGTATATGTATCGGGTCTTAATGTAGTCAAAAAATTATAAGAATAAAAAATAATTGAGATAGAGAAACAATTGTCGTATAGTACAAGAACTAAATAACTCTCATTCGTTTTGATCACTACTAGACTGTGTTTACGTGGGTAGCTCGTTATCAGCACAAATTACCTTCGCTCCTACGCGTTTAATTTAGTCCCACCGCTGACTATGCAATAATAACGTATACGTATAGCCCCGAAGGCTCAGAGAGAATATACATAAATATACATACACATATTATAGTGAATGCGAGTTTGAACACGTCGTTTGGCAGTCATATGTTCTATGTACGTTTATCGATCGTCGCACTCTCGCAATTTTGTATTTTTCCACTTAACGTTCATTTATTCAGCTGACAAAGTTAAATCATCATTCTCTTTACAGATATTTATTCAGTTATAAACTTTTACTTTATACTCAATGTATATAAATTATAATTTAAGTTTAATTTCAATTCAAACGAAATTCATATTGTTAAAACTAATGATCCATAAAATAAAAATTGATCGGATAAAAATAAAAAAATAATCTGCAATTATATTTAAATTGTGGGTAATTTTGTTTATAGTTTTCCGATAATTCAAAGATCGTAAATGGGACAATACAATTGTGTGAATAAATTGTATTATATAATGAAAGGAATTATCACATTCATATATAATTATTATATAGTTTAGCTCAATGTGTGTGCATTGTTCGTTGCTACTTCGCTGCCAATATATAAACCGTCGAACAATGAATATTCCATTTTGATAAAGTTTGAATGTACTATAACATATATGTATGTATGTATATATATATTATATATATTCACATGTATTTATATATATACATAGTGTGCAAGTGTAGTAAATTTCACTATTAAACGACGTTGACAACAGCCAGTCTATATTATTTATTGCAATGTATTGTATGCACCATTATTTAATCAAATGCATCACGAGTGAACATTCGTGTCGCAAATATATCCCAGGTGGTTTTATATATACACTTATACACACATGTTCAACATGATTACTATCACATAGGGCACGCTATTCCATTGGTCCATAAATACATGTACAAATATATGTATTTATCAAATATAAAATCGTGAAATCGAAAATTACAGTTTCATTATTTCCTTGACATGAAAGTGATTGAAGAAATAAAACAAAAAAAAAAGCTTTTCCACATACACGAGGTTAAATTTTATTTAACTCTATAAATGTATATATTTTTATGTGTATGTGTATGACATTTAATTCCGAGAACGAATCAAAAGCAATTTATTGAATGTCATTACAAAAATAATTTATTTTATATCTACGGATGTATTATATTTTTTTACTAATTTGATCATCGGTGATTTAATATTAAATCTTGACATGAGAAAGTATAAGAGTAAAGTTAGCTCATTATACTGAATGGAGAATGCGTTGGGAAAGTAACTCAAGGACAAGTGTATACCAAAAATATATATTTTAGTTATAGTAGAGTGAACGCGCGCCCACTGTCAGGCAAATTGTTGGAGCAACTGACGACGATGAGTACCGAGCAAATGAAGAATATGTATACTTTAGTGTATATGCTACTCTATATGTATTTAAATATGTGTGTGTACTCCCTCGAAACTGTTTCTGATTCGACGGTAATTGAAACGTAACGACCGGATGCGAATAGATACAGCGATAAAGCAACCAACGCCGACACCGCGCGTTTTCCGTTCGAAGGTTTACAGTCAATTACTTCGACGAACAATGGGTCCAACTCTTTATTTATATATATGTACGACAACGGATGACAGCCACCAAACACTGTATAAGATTACAATCGAACTTAAATTGTTAAACATACAATAATTACTTTGTATCAAAGAGAAGTTTTTGAAAGATAATAGAAAGATAATTAGAAGAGAAAAATAAATATTTTTATTTTCTTACTAATTTCATTATCTAAATTTTTTATCTTTTGTTTTTTTTTGTTTGCTATTATTAAGTTATTTATTTATTTGTGATAATAGAATTTAAAAAAATTTATACCCTCAGGAAATTTAGATTTGTCAGAGTCAGATTAGTCTGAATTGAGTTACACATATTTGTGCCTTGCGAATTAAACTACTTTAAGCCAGTCGCGGAATATTTTCATCGTCTCAATGGGCAACCTCTGTTAATAATGTTTATCAACATTGAAAACTTCCCAGGTTAATTGTTAAATTAACAATTATTTACTGCCATTGACACGCTGTTTTCTGGTATTGCCGCAATCCAATGATGGAATTTACCCTTCTAGAGCATTAAATTCACTAGATATAGTGAATTCCGACTTAATCTCAGACCTTCCCGAGACAGATTAGAGTAAAGTAAATTTTTACTCTAATATTGTATGTCCCTATATCGCAAGATTGACCCTGACGTATAATCTAAAATAATCATCATTGAGTAATATTTAAATTTAATGAAAATAAAATATGAAAATTTAATTAAATTGAAAGAGAAAAATTTCATGTACTACGAGTGGATTCGAACCCTGACCGCCGGCGTGAAATGTCAAGCACAAACACACAACGCCACCAATCGACTTACACTCTATTCATTCCAGACAACAATATAAATATATCATAAAATCTCTATATTTATATATATACATATATATATTATCTTCATTATTATATTATGGAATAAATTTACATTTAAATATCTCTAAACATTTTTTTGCTCATTCATTTATTTTTAAATATGAATAATGTGATCTTGGTCAAGGACACAATATTTATGAGCAAATCTATCACTTGATTTAACGACAAGAAAAATAATAAATAATAATAAAATCCTCTCATAACCTATAACTCATTAGTAAATGTGTACTTATATCGTGTCAATCAAAAAGCCTGTTAAATTCAACACGAACAATAACAAAAAAAAAAAAATTATTCCAAAGATTTGTTCATAATACAACATAAAAAAAAAAATAAACAAGGTTATAGCACCTAACGAATGTGATATGATGCGCACGCAAGCAACACATGATAATTTTGTCATTGTCGTCGAGTCAAAGCAAAAAAAAAAAAATAATAATGGACAAACAATATTATGCAACTACGGAAAATTAACAGCTTAGTCACGCAACGATGCACCTGTAGCGATTTTCGTGACGTCCCGGCGATTTGGCGTGTTTAGTAAACGACCCGACGAGTCATTAAACAGAGAACACAAGCAATTAATTATCGCGTTTGCGTAATCGTTGTATGCGCGTGCGCTCTCTTCATCATTATTGCAGTATAGTATATAGTTGTATGAATATATATAGTCGTTGCGTAACAATATTCGCTTGGGTTTTCCCCTCAACGGGTTATGCCCTCGAGAGAATTAGAGAACAAGAGTAAGAGCCGATAAAATGATCCTCTCCCTCCCGCCCTGCACCCTCTTCTATAATATAAATCCCTAACCAAAATTACCCAAGTGTGACTTTACACATTTAATATTGATGAGTCAAATAATAATGAATATTTTGTCTATATTGAAAATAAAAAAAAATATTTCATTCGTGACGTAATAAAAATAAAAAAATAAAATATTACATAAAGATAATATAAATAAATCGTGAGGAATTTTGTTTATATCAGTGAAATTTTATTCAATTTATTTATTTTATTTCATTTTTTTTTTATCTCGGTGAATGAAAAAGAATTTGTCGTAACGGTTTGCACCAACAACTAACTTATGGGGCAACGTCCGGTAAATAAATATATATGTATATATGTTTACGAGCGAAGATTCACAAGCCCCCTTGGTAAATAAAAATAATACAACTAGGGAAGTCAATGGGTATAGTAATAAAAAAAAAAAAATAAAAAAGAATGGAAAAAAAATTTATGTATGCACACACAAGTATGTATATATATACTTGGATTAGATGTATATATATATATATATATACATAGACAGAGAGCAATATTGTGAGGATAAAAGACACATGAGGTTGACAATGTGTGTGCGAATTGGTGATGCAAGAGTATAACGAAGACCTCGAGGTTGCAGATAAAGAAAAAAAAAATAAATAAAATAGAGGGAGATTCAGTAGTATACATACGCATAACACAAGGGATTGTGTGTGTACATAATACATATATGGTGTTATAAATCAAGGAACGATTCGTGAGGATGAAAAAATAAAATAAATAAAAAAGAGAATAGAGCAATGTTGAGAGGAAGAGAACGAAATATATATATTTATATATACTGCAGTGAGGGAGGAAGCTATGGCGCTGCGGTCATGGTCGTACATCACCGTTGGTATTTACGACGCACCATCATAAATCAATGATGCATGGACAGTACCACGCGCCTGGTTGAACGAAATTCCAATCTCGATTGTCTTCGAGTCTCTTCAGTATAGATGCCAACCCCATTTCCGCTTTATATAAACCCAAGTTAATTCACACGTGTACAGAAAAAAAAAAGATATTTCATTTAATAACCAGATGATTTGAAGAATTAAAAAAATTAATAAAATTTAAAAAAAAAAAATATATTTTTAGCTAAAATATTCACGAGAAAATTGGTAAAAAAGTTTGACTTTTTTTCTCTGTAAATCTTTTTCTTCTACTTGTATATATATTGTTAAACTATGGGTCTTTAAACGCCATTTAAACCATGACTCTTTCTGACCACCCGCCGTTTTTCGTTCAAGCGGAAAGGATCGTTTTAACGAAGCTTAGACAGACCAGGTCAAACGTTCTTATTTGAGTATACCGAAAGAAAGAGAAAAACGACAAGTAAATATATGTATGTATATAATCAGCAACAACGGTTATGCATATACAGTCAGAGCTGCTGATGCCTCAACGTGCCGTTGCCCTTTACGCTTTATTAGGGGACTCGGAAATATACCTCCCGTCGTTCAAACACAAAGGAAATACTGTCCCCCGCCACCAGCTGATCCAGCATTATCCGTCCAAGATCGAGTTACATAAATCGGAGATTCTCTCACACGCACGCGCGTCAATAGTTTATACATATAGATACATGTATTGTCTCATCGATATGTATATAAAAAAAAAACAAATCGAAAATAAATATATAAAATAATATATATAAAAAAAAAAAAATAAATAAAATGTGTAGTATGAAAAGAAATAAAAAAAAATATTGATGTGCTTGAATTTTCATCATATCAAAATAGGCAATCTCCATTTTTATTCATTTTACTGTCTATGAATGTTTTATGATGGTAATTTATTGCAAAACTATGATACTTTGATGGAGTATATTTTAGTAAATCAGTAGGTAATATAGCAGGGTTGTTGGGTCACACGTAAAATGTTTCGAGCACGATCCCAAGGGGCGCTTTAGGTATGTAAGTATATGTATATATTTTTTTCTTTGAATATATCCTGCTACTGTCAAATGTTGGGAATCGGCTTGTAAACTTGTAACGTCTGTCTATGGGAGATTCCCTTGTACCCAAAACGGTTTATTCATTCTCAATGAGCACCACCAGTAGCTTCAAGCTGATGAATTATATATAACTCATCGTTGTATTATATTTATATGTACACGTGTGCGAGTATGTAAATCACTTTCAACTTGATGTGTATACATGTACAAATATATTACAAGAGCTATATAAGCTATATCCTTCTAAAATATTTATTTTCTTCCAAGTGAGTTGAAATTGTTTGACAAGTAAAGAAAAAGAAAAAAAAAAAATATGAAGAAATGCAATAAAATCTGCATTTACTGATTACTCTGTGAAATAAATTTTTTTTTTCTTTTACACATGACGTCTAACGAGGTGTACTTTGAATACGTCATAGAAAATATTTAAATATATCGTGTGGTTAATTTATGAGAAGAAGAAAAAAAAATAAAATAAAAAAACTGACAAATCTTTTTCCTTTCTTCTTCTTTTTATTTTTTCCCCTCGTGTTCAATGGGTGTGGAAAAGAAAGCAAAGATACACATTATGGGCGGCAATTTTATACAACACAAAGCGATGAGAGGTTCACTAAAAAAGAAAAAAGAAGAATAAGAAAAAGAAAAAAAAAAAAAAAGACAACGAAAGGGACGTGTTCCCTTCTCATGGGAATATATCCATTGTCTCTGAGGCACAACCTGCCAGTGAGTTCCGGCCCGACACGAAGTTGCTTTGGTATATACTATATAGGTATAACTTGAACCAAACGATGCTTGGCAATATATACCCTGCACAAGGGAGTACACAGGCGAACATAACACACAGAGAGAGGACACGAAACCTTTTAGTTACGAATTTGGCATGACCCCGAAACGCGCGCTCATCGCAACGCAACCCAACCATGCCCAACTGTAACACATATACATACATATACATATACACCCTTGAACTTTTAGCTCTGTTGTCTGCCGTACGTATATGTATATACACTCGAGTAAAATTCTCTCTCTCTCTTTTATTCCCATCATTGGGTGAAAAGGGGAGAAAACAGTAGCCAAAAATGAGACCTCAACAAATCGCTTGGTTACACGTTTCCAAAGTATTTCCGCCACAAATATCATACATTTAATTTCTCATATCCTCAACAATTCATTTAATCATTATCTCCCCCCATAAATTAAATAATTATTAAATATACATAACAACAAAAACAACAAAAACAAAAAAAAAAAACAAAAATTTTAAAAATAAATAAAATAAAATAAAAAAAAATCCCGTGTGATAAAACACACGTGGTAGAAGTGAAACCTTCAAAAATTTGGGCTTCAAAATAATGAGACGAATGTAAAATTGCGGGAAGAGGATAATTGTAGATTTTAGTACTGATCGTAGTGATGAAGAATTTTATTATAAATAAACAAATGAACTTATGTGTCTGTCTCTTTTTACTGTCGCTTTTTCGTTTCATCGAGTTTCAAATCACAACGATGCTAAAGAAGTTTTCACTTCAAAAAAAAAAACCTTACCTGATATAAATGATGACGCCGTTTGTACATATCCTCTTCCATCCGCAAGGTGCAGCAATCGTCTGTTGTTGCTGTTGTTGCTGTTGTTGCTGATGCTGATGTTGTTGTTTTTGTTGATGCTGCGTCACTACACTACCGTTCATAGTCAACGCAACATTGTTGCTGTGTTGCACATTAATTTGTGACACCAAATGCGCAGCCTGCTGCGCACACACAACACCACTTATATTATTATTATTATTATTATTATTACCACTAACCCCTTGATCAACACCGACCGATTGTTGTAAATTCTGACACTCGGGACTACTCAAACTGCTGTTACTATAAACCGATTCTCCATTATCCGAACGCACCGATTCACAACCAACTTCAATTCCCCTCACTTGATTATTAATATTACTACCAGTACTGTTATCATTATTACTATTATTATTACTATTAATATTAGTATTATTTGTAATAGTATTATTATTATTAATATAACAACCACGATTATTTAAATCCAATGAATCCTGATGAATTATACGCGTTTTATTTTCAATTAATTCATGATGTTGCGATTGTAATTGTGAATCAATTCCAATTGGATAAATTCCTGTTGATAATTGTACATCGCCATTGTGTCTTACATATGTTAAACGTGAATTTTCATCAGTATTATTGGCAATTAAATTATTTTCATTAACGCCATTTAATGCTGTATCACCATCATTTGCCGTAAAATTATCTGATAATCGTGATATTGAATATCCAGAATTTCCGCAGCACGATGTAATTTCATTATAATGCGTTTGCGAAAATGGTTTATTGTTATCTTGATGATTATTATGATGTAAATGATGATGTTGCTGTTGTTGCTGATGGTGATTATGTTGTTGTTGTTGTTGGTGTAGTTGATGATGATGATGACGATTATTATTATCACTACCACCACCACCAATAATCACTGCATTACTTGGTAATGCTGAACGCGTTGCTGATGTTGCTGTTGCAACAATACCAGAATCACTTATACCGCTCAAACTGTCCGCATCACTTTGCCCCGGACTTCTAACTGCACTTGTAATATTATTGTTATTACTAGTGTTATTATTATTTTGTATAGCACTTGATGATAATGCACCGAGATCAATTTTATTTACGACACTGGGCGAACCAGTCGCCCTACCATTAATCAAACCCGATGTTCGATAATTGCTTGAATTATATTCATCATCATCCTTATTTTGTTGCTGCTGTTGTTTATTCGACGGTAATATATTACAATCAATTAAATCAATTGATTTACCAAGACAACAATCAACTCCATTATCAATATCATTATCTAATTCACCAACAATATTTTGTGCTGTAACAACATGATAATTTGCTTTGGCGGGAAATGTTTGTTGCGTTGCCACTTGTGGCAGCACACCCTGATATGGGATTTGCTGATGCTGTTGATGTTGAGATGATGTTTGATATCCTCCTGTTGATCCGCCAGCATTATTATGTTCTATTGCTGTTGTGTATGCAAAATTATCCCCTGGTACATAAACTAACACACTGTTTTGTTGTATACCCTGTGTATCTTGCTGTTGAGATATGTTATGCTGTTGATTTGATTGATTATTACGACGATTAATTTGATGGTGATGATGCTGATGATGATGTTGTTGTTGATGGTGTTGTTGTTGTTGTTGTTGTTGTTGAAGATGCAATGAATGCTGTTGATGATAATTCTGTTGCTGTTGATGAATGTGATTATGGGAAGCAGGGTGAGAGATGGGCTGCTCAGGCTTGCCGGCCATGATCCAGGTCCAGCAGTGCAAGGCGCCGCGTCACCGACATCACTGGAACACACAGCGCACGCCTCCGACGCTCCACTAGCCCCTGCGGCATCCTCTAAATAAACAATAATAAAATAAAAAAAAAATAAATAAAACAATTTAATAAAATTTAAAATTCAACTAATCAATTTAATTATTCTACAATAAAATATATAAAAATATTTATTGACCTATTTCTATTAATATTGTTTCATAATTAACAACATTATTCAATTAATTCTTTATTGTGTTTCTACATATTGTTTTGTGGCTCATCTGTCAATTATTAATTTATATCACGTGGACTTTTTGAACCGATTAATCTATACACCAGTAATAAACAACAATCGATCAATGAATATAATTTAAATTGATTGAAACTTCAATTAACATTGAAAATAAATTCAAATGTCGAATAAAATTAATATTATTATCCCTCCGGTGTGTTTGTAGTTTATTATTATCGGAATATTACGTCGCAACGATATATTGAGAGCAAGGTTACGTTTGACCGAGTTGTCACATCAACCGTAAGAACAAAATCGTAAAGATAACCAACAGAGTGAGTACAATACACACATATACATACATATAAATATATATTCGTATATGTACATTGTACATATATTGGAAGATGATGAAAAAAAAAAAAAACGTTGAAAATGGCCAAACAATTAATATATAATTTATATTTATTTTTATTTGTTTATATGTATGTATATGCATCAATATATATTTACACATTATTTATCTTTATATTATATAGTAACATACATGCATATGTGTAACTTGATACGAATCACTGACGAGAGAACGAATTACCTATGGCGTAACAGCTTGTACCGTGCATTGGATGCATATGTACGAACTGAGTCGTGTTCAATGAATCCCGTTGACATCACACACACGAGTGATTAATCCGAAAATATATGTTGTTGTGTATATGCATATATATGTGTATATATATACACACATACATATATACATACATATAAATATATATGTATTTTTGCACTTTATTAATTGAATTTTTTTTTTTTTTTTAGATGAATAATATTAATTCTTTATTTTTATTCATTTTTTTCATTCAATATTTAATATGTTTGTTTATGTATTTTATTAAACTTTTCAACTCTACACTCAAAATATTGTCACATCAGCAATGAAAATAAACCACACTGTAATAATAATAAACACGGTATTATTTTATAAACTTTTGGATCCTATACATTCCTCGTTTAATAACTAAAGTAAAGAAAAAAAAAATGGAAAAATAAATATTGTGTAAAACAACGACGTTAGTAGTAAATAAACGAAACTGCGA
>JAQQBS010000003.1:7640408-7711142 GCA_030347275.1 Microctonus aethiopoides | reverse complement strand
CGAAAAAAAAAAAACTCACATATACACAAATATCCACACACACACACACAAACATTCACACACACTGATACAAGTTATTCGTAAAAAATTTATTATGGCACACGCGCGTCACACACTCATATCACAAGGGAACAAACAATGTCGACTTTCATTATTAATTAATGAAGAAAATTCAATTGGTAAAAAAAAAAAATAACAAAAAAAAAAAAAAAATTGCAAAACAATTTAATCAATTAACTAAAATAAAAAAAACTGTGTTATAAACCGGGAACAATACACATTGCAATTAACATTAATAAACAAATAATAAAAAATTTTAATATATATCCACACATATTTATTATAAATAAACATATAAATATAAATAAATATATTATAAATATAAATAAATATACATATATATATATATAAAATATATATATAATAGATATATATTTATATATATAAATAATAAAAAATGTAAATATATATTTATTTATATATTAATATTTAAAAGACAAAAAAAATGTGAAAAAATACGAAAATAAATTAAACAATACCACGGATTTTTCAACCACTACTACAAATATATTTACACATATTTATGTATACATATATATGTATAAATATATATGTATATATATATATATACTAACGTGTTAAACTGATAACAGTTGTGTGAGGTAATGCGAAATTAGGACAATGACAATGATTGTTATAAAACGTTGTAAAACGCACAGACGAATGTCGTGTTATGACGTCTGTGTCATCGTCACAGCAGCAGCACCACCACCACCACCACCATCGCCACCTCCTCCACCACCGACACTACCATCTCCATCGCCACTACACCATATCTCAACTTTTAATTTTCATTCTTTTTTTACCACACGATTATTGCCTAGGCCGCCGGGTAGAGATTCTCAGGTTAAGTTAACTATATATAATAAAAAAAAAACTCTCTCGTGTAATATGTGAACACCTGCGCGCGGGCCAACAGTGCTCAACTTTTTTTTTTTTTTGATATTTTATTATTTTGGATTATTTCTATATTTACTCAACTGTACACTAGTTCCTTTTTTTTTTTTTGTGATTTGTGTTATTTATGATGATTGTATTATTGAGATTGTGAGAATTGATACTTTTTTTATTTTTTATTTTAGGTTGTGTTCACATCACCTTTAGTCGCGTCAAGGCCACCACAAACAGGCCTTCTTGGTGTTACACGCGTTCTACTGACTATCGCTGCCAGGAGCCGATAAAAATCCCATCCCCGTGGATGCTATACGTGCGCTGTTTTCGCGTAACTGATATTGGAAAAATATGGCTCCCTCTCGTCAAGAGTATTCAGTAGACGTGAATATTGTATTGACCGTTGTGAAAACATTTGGTTTATCGTGACGATTGTGGTGCCACGAGCGGCGACATTTTGTATTTACAGAAGCCATTCAAAATGGCGGATGATTGAACGCGGGAAATTTAGATAGAAATCTGTAAAATTAATGATTATATTGATTTTTTTTTTTATAATAAAGTTGTTAGATGTAAAGAATGTTTATGAACAACGAAAAAAAAGGAAGGTTTTTTCTTTCTTTTCATAATTTTTACTTATTGTTTCACGGCGATAATAAACAATTAGCTGTTTTAATACGAAAATTAAGGTTTTGTGTCAAAAATAATGTACGATATTGTCAATAGGATACAAATTTTTATCTAATTATTGTTAAGCATTCAGGATTGATAATGAAATTGTTTTGTAGCAATTAATAACAGTTGTAGTAGATGAAGCAATCCTTATTTCGATATAAAAATTATAATTTACACAACGCAAAAATATTTTACATTCATTATTGATTATATTTTTTATATTGTGTTTGTGAGAAAAAAATTATTAATATATTTTTCAATTTCCATTTTTGTTTAGTTTGCTTTAGTGAAATACAAGATTGAGATTGTTACAATAAATTTCATATTATTCTAACTACACTTGATTTTCTGTATAGTTACCACGTGATAAATAATTGTAAATAACTCGACGATATAATAATAATTATCCCATACTAAACACGAATATGAATGAAAAAAAAAAGATCTTCGTAATTATTATTAATCAAAGTTTTATGCAAAAAAAAAATCAATTAATAATAGTGTTGATTAAAGGCTTATTTTATTCAAATGGAATATTATGCCCACCATTATGCGGAATGAACAGCCATTTTGGGAATATAAATTTTTTTTGTAGCTTGAAAAAAAAAATTTGGAATTAATAAAATTATGACGATTATCTAGATGAAAAAAATTATTATGAAAAAGAAAAAATGGTACGAAATATTGATGTCGAGCGTCAATAGCTTTTTTTTTTCCTGCCACCCATTACATAATTCTATGAGATTAGGACGATTCGATTTGCTCCATTATTTTTTTCTTCATTAGCATTTTTTATTCTTATTTTATTAACGCGTTAATTATCAAAAGGAACAGAAGACTTCAAATGAAGCCAGGACGAGTGTTATGGATTCGAGACAGAATATGCAACTAATCGATCTTTAACCACTTTCATTTTTATTTAATTTAATTAAATTACTGTATGCTTTTTTTTCGATTTATTCCATATTTATAATCATCCTAAAGAGCGTATTGAATATATAAGTACAACGCGCTCTACCTCTCCTTCACCTCGTCATATGCAATTGAAAATAACTACGTTGCGTTAAGATTAAATTTTCGTTCACGTTGATGAATTTTTTCTTGGAGTTCATACATTTGTATCTTTTTTTTCCAATGCATCTACAATTATAAATTGTTACCATAAGTTTTTTATTTTTCTTTCACGACGGAAAATGTCACTACAACTGTTGGAAATAATATTTTATCTTTTTGATTTAAACAAATAAACTCTGACTTGAGAAATGACTTTTACAAATGGGATGAGACATTTATGTCAAAGTTTGTAAATTTTCTTATTTTATTTCATTGGGGGAATAAAAGTGGTCTTGAATATCGCGTATTTAAGGGATAAGTGCATATCATTATTGATTTTGTTTTTTCCCCATCCTATAAATTAATGCGTAGCACATTGAACACGTGATTGTCCCTTGTCCTCGTCATACGCCTCATCTCTAAGGCGCTGTTGTTGCGCCTCACGAATAGGATCAAAATCTTCAAGTATAACCTCTTCAGCTCCATCAGGGATCATCACCTGCTCAACAGGTGGTAATAATGGTAATAATTTCATTGCAATTGCTGGATCTATTGTCTTTGGAATATCCACATAAAACTGTATAGTCAAATTTCCCTTTGTAAATGGATCACGATAAACTGGCATACCCTCACCAGGTATACACTTAAAATCACCGTTCTTGATCAATGAACCTGGTGGTGATGTTATAAGAAGATCTCTATCGTCAAGGGTTCGCACAATTTTTTGGAATCCACACAATGATTCCGTCAATGATACTGTCATTGTCAAAATGAGATTGCTGCCTGAACGCCTGTAAAATTATTATATTTAGATAATAAATATAAATTACGTTACTATATTCACATTAACTATTATATGAATATGAATATTGTTTAATGAATAAACGAATGAAAATTAATTGTATCTTACTTGTACATAGGATGATCTTTTTCGTCAAGAACAATAATGATGTCACCGGGCTCGAGATCAGGCTCTTGGTCGCCCTCGCCATTGAAAAATATTTTCTGGCCATCAACCATACCTTGATCGACATGGACTTCCAATATTTTCCTATCTCTAATAGTCTTTTTTCCATTGCAATTCTTGCAGCGATCTCGTTGGTTGAATCGTTCGCCCATACCTTTACAAGCGCCGCACCTCGATTGCATTTGTTGGACAATTCCAGGTCCCAATTGTTGGATGTGTGCAACATAACCACTGCCTTGGCAAGTGCCACATCGTTCAGCCGATCCTTTCTTGCCTCCATAACCTAATTTTATAATTAAAAATAAAAGCATGGTTATATTAGTAAGATTAATTTTTTTTTTAAAGATATCAATCAATTTTTTGTGAAGCATACCTTCACATTTATCACAGATGACATCTTTCTGCAGCGATAATTTTCTCGTTGAGCCTTTGTATAATTCTTCTAGTGATACAGACAATTGATGAACAACATCGCTGCCTTTCTTTGGGCGTCGACGCGAACCACCACCGAAGAATAAATCAAAGAGATCGGTTGGCGATGAGAAGGGAGTATTCATGCCACCTTCCTTCAATGCTTGTTCACCACCTTGATCATAGATTCGCTTCTTTTCCGGATTGGACAATACCTCGTAGGCTTGCGAAATTTGTTTGAACTAAGAAAAATATTAAATGAATAAATTACAAAGAAAAAACTTTATAAAATATTAATATCAACGTTATCAATTCAACTTTTTTTTTTTTCTTTTTTACTAACCCGTTCGCCTTCATTGGGATTTTTATCCGGATGATATTTAAGTGCAAGCTTCCGATATGCTTTTTTCAGATCGTCTTGATTACAACCCGGCTTAACGCCCAAAACGTCGTAGAAATTTGTTTCCTTCACCATTTTTCTGGCTGCTCCTCCTCACCACTATGGAACTGCTTATCAATAACACACGAATGATCTGCTGTAATAAAAAAAAAGAAAGCAAAAAATATTATTAAATATTGTAACAGAAGTCACAAAGATTAATTTCATATGAATTTAATTCTTAAAAAAATATATAATAATATATAAATATACAGAAGTAATCAGTAGTTTTTTAATTTCTTGAAAGCAAGATAATATTGTAATTTATTTATTAAAAAAAAATGTATATACTGAGGCCATATGTACGTACATAGCACAAGTGATACTTTAATAAAATTGAAATAAAATTATATCAAAGGCACATTGTGTAATAAAATTATATAAATTAAAATCACTCAGAGGAAATAGTTTGATTATAGAGTTCAATGATTTATTACACAGAAAAAATGCCTTGTATTAAAGGTGGCACAACGGTAAGATAGTCATTCTAGTACATGAAAATGGCGGACTGCGCGTCGCGATTCGACATCGGTCGCTCTGGTGCGCTTCATGGTAGAAACCGAGCAAAAAATGAAAAATTCAACAAACAAAATGCCGAATAATCAATTTACACAATATAAATAAAAATTATTTATCTCTTAATAATATTCAACGAAAATTATTTCACCGAATTCTACAATAAACCCATATATATTTCTAACCATTAAAAAGTGAAAAATGGAGATGAAAAAAAAAAAAAATTCTAACATAATTATTCTTTGCGTGACAAAGCATGTTCTGTTGAAAAGTTTTAAAAGACACCAACGGCCACGTTTTAAATTGCAATTGAAAGCATTAAATTAAATATACCTTCATTAAACTATCGTTATTTTAAAATGCAAACCAACAAAATGTCTGAAAATTGTAAATTGAATTGATAATGACTATTTGAATTTACATATACACTAGATTTATTCATTGTAGAATAATATTACTACTGAATTTAATATTCATAAAATTATAGAATTTCAATTAAACGAAAATAATTATATATTAAATTTAATTTTTTTTTATCGCGTAGGCGTTAATCCATGGATGGTGAATAACCTTCAAATGGATTTTTTTTTTTTTTCTTTGCAATATGAATCGTTGCGAAATAGTTCATGAACAAGTACTATGTAATATGGTTTGCAGTATACATAATTTTTGTACAATGTAAAGACCATGATGAACCCTCTCGCGAATCTTGTTGGAAAATTCTGTGGACTATATTGATTGGATGGTTGATAATAGTAATGGAAAAACTGTCTCTGTAGACCGACAATAATTTCGATGAATAAATTAAATTAATTACATGATGGATGAATAAATGAATGAATGCTAATGATTTTTATTTTTTATATTTATATTAAATGCTTACCTATTGATGATTTGATTCGACATATAACGATTAATTAATATATCAAAAGAATCTTTGTCTCCAACACGAGGTGAGTGTTGAACGACTCGGAAAAAAATTTTATAACCGTGATGCTTGATACTTATTGGATATATTATATGTAAACGTACGTCAAGTATATCACCACCGCTTCTCGAAAGTTCCCGATGGATAATGGACGTCAGTCAGTTCAATGTATTTCAGTAAATCGGGTGTGGACCAATGAGCTGTTAGAAACTACTAGAAACGTTCGTCTGCAGCGCTTATAATGGCTGCGGATGTTTTGTGAAGTTTGTATAATACTGTTGGGTATTTTTTTTTTTTCTTTATCTGCACCTGTATATTATATGAATTTTTGAAGTCAATTCACGCACTAGTTTATGTTGATGTTTTATTTTCTTTTATTATAGATTGATGTTTTATAATGGATTGATAAATTTTTATTTGTATTATTTAAGTGGGAATTGAGATTTTTTAATCGATTGGAAGAGAAGATTTATGTTTTCACTTTAAAGTTTTGTAGGAAACTGACTCATATTTACTTATGCTCACTATTTTTCAGTTGTTAGTAGGCGCCATCTATATCATTTTGTACGTGCATGTGTAGAATCAGATTTATCGACTGAGTTATTTGGTTTTGAATGTTGGTTTGAGCGGGATTTATTTGAATACTTGAATACTTGGGATTGGATAATTTGCAATACTTCTTGATAAAATTATTTGGAGCTTTGGACAATTTGAGTTGAGTAATGAATAATAAATTATATGCAAAATTTTTGTATATTTTTCATTGAAATATCAAGATTTGGATATTATTTTGTTTTTGTTTGATTTCGCATATTCTTTTAATGGCACACTACGCCGTTTTCCATAATAACAAGTTTCTCTAAAGGCTTTGAACTTTCCTACATTATAATAAATATTTTGAGTATTGGCAAAAACAGAACCAGGCTTCTTAATAATTGGTAAATCTTTTTTTTTCAATCCAAATTGACAGAGATATCCAGAATATTGCAATCCATCTGCGGTAAAATAAATTATTTTATCTGTAATTAGAAAAGAAAGAATTTTTAAAAATTGTACAAATTTTACATAATAGTTTATGGAAAAACTTGTTACTTTTTTTTTTGATAAATGCTTCCCCAACCATATTCTTATAGTCTTTGATGATGGCAGTATTTCTAGGGTTATAAAATAATATTTCAAGATCGCGGTTTTGGAAACTTGCATAATTTTCGAATGTCAATTCTCGCACTATACATTTTTTATGAGCCCAAAGATTTAGTTCATCATATTTTTTCACACATCCTTTGAACGTCTCTCGATGGTCTGACAATTGTGTTGCTGTGTTAGGTGTGAAAATTATTGTGGGTTGATTTGGTGGCCTTTTATAATTGCTCTTTTCATTATTAAAAAAATATCTGCAGAATATATTCAAGATCATAATTAATTGAATAGTTTTTTCATTCTTACCCAATTAAATCATAATATTATTTTATTTCCGACTTAATAGTGTAACTTACCCATATCTAACAGCAAATTGGCAGTAGTCTTTTAAATTGTGTGCGACTCGACGAAAAATGTCATACTCTGGCATGTCTTCCTCATCAAAATACCCAATAATTAAATGTTTCGTTCTGTCGGAATTATCCAGCTCCTCAATATTACTAAATGGCTTAATAGGATCATTCAATTCTGCGAAAATATATTTATCCATAGGAATTTCAGATATTCTCCTAACTTCCTGACCATTTCTATATATTAATAATACTGGGTAAAAATAGCCTACATATCGCGAAACCAAATTCTCTGAAAAATTAAAATAAATATTAATTAAACTCAATACATAAAAAATCAACTTTAAATAAAATAATCATTCCAATAAACTGAAATATCACTTACTCTGTGTATCGTAATTTACTTTTCCAATAACTACATTTTTTAATCGTGGATATACTTTTTTCACAGCGTTTATCGCCTCATCAAATTTTTCATTGTATGACTCAAGACGTGAATTTCCAATTTTATAAAAAAATATAATCACTAATTCATTCATTCCTGAAATAAAAACATATGAATCATTCAATTTACAATCAAATATCAAATAATTTGAGATAATTATTTCAATGAAAAACTCATGCTTACTTATCATGCTATCAACATTGTTACTATCAGTGAGTTCAACTACTGCTTTATTGCTGTTTTTTGATACGGCTTTCTGAAAATAATTTAATTAATTAAAAATAAAATTTACAACCACATTAAAATTAATCACAACAATCATCAATTCGTACCACTTGACTAGACATCGCAATATTTAATGCTGTTTTTATAAATATATCACAGTTCCAAAATCTGTCAGTATAATGATACGTATTTCACTGGCGCTCTCACCAAAAACTACATCGTGACACTCATGTGCATGAGTTTATATAGTATTTGATGGGGGAACGGTATTATTGCGCAATATTACGTAATACTTGGAAACACAATTAATGACATTTTTCCTTCAAATTTTTCAATTGCCGATGATTGCACATATAAATGCAATGACATATAAAAATGTTTTTGAGTGGCTGATTAAAATATTAATTCTTTTTTAAACTATATCTTTATTATAATTAATGTACTTGTTCTCTTATTTATTTTAGTTTTACTATTGGTTATAATTTTTATGTATTAATTGAAACCCGTCGATTCATTTGAATTATTTTTACCAAAAAAATTAATAAATTTATGAATATATCTTGTGCGAAACAAACGTAAAATTGAAATTATACATTCGATAATATTAATGAATCAATATTATTTGATGATGCAGCAGTGATAATTGAAGTAGAGTAATAAATAAATAGTAATAAAAAAAAAGTATAGTTTTATCCTGTTTGTTTTGTTTATTGTAAAATTTTTTATTATTATCATAGCTTGTATTAATTATGTAATAGTTCATTGGCCATTATAATTCCTCGCAGTTACTTATAAATGCAAATGAGAAAAAATGGAATAATAAATAATGGTTGGATATTTATTGATAAAATATCAACATTTTGATATTATTTTTTTCATGTTTGATTTCATGTATTCTTTTAATGATTCTTTGTGCCATATTCCGTAATCAGGACCTACGACGAAGGCTTTGAACTTTCCTACACTATAAATATCCTTAAAATTGGGAAATGTATAACCTTCCGATTCAATTAATGGTAGATGTTTTCTATTAAATCCAAGTAGACGGAGATATCCAAAAAATTTTAGTCCATCTGCCGTTGTAAAATTCGCTCTGCCTGCAATCAAATAATGAAAAATTTTAGAAACTTATATAATTTATATATAACAATTTATAAGAAAAATTTTTACGTTTTTGATCCATCAAATCTTTTCCAATAATATTCTTGAAATCTTTGATGATTGCAGTATTGCTTGGATTGTAAAATAATACGACAAGGTCACTTCGTCTATCTTTCCGTAATTCAGCATAGTTTTCCAATGTCAATTCTCGCACCATACATTTTTTATGAGCCCAAAGATTCAACTCGTCATAATTTTTTATACATCCCTTGTACGTCTCTCGATGGTCTGACAATTGTGTTGCTGTGTCTGGTGTAAAAATTATTGTGGGTTGATTTGGTGGCCGCTTATAATTGCTCTTTTCATTATTAAAAAAATATCTGCAGAATATATTCATTATCATAATTAATTGAATAGTTTTTTCATTCTTACCCCATTAAATCATAATATTATTTTATTTGCGACATAATATTGTAACTTACCCATATCTAACAGCAAATTGGCAATAGTCTTTTAAATTGTGTGCTACTTGACGAAAAATATCATACTCTGGCATGTCTTCCTCATCAAAATACCCAATAATTAAATGTTTCGTTCTGTCGAAATTATCCAGCTCCTCAATATTACTAAATGGCTTAATAGGATCATTCAATTCTACGAAAATATATTTATCCATAGGAAATGTAGATATCCTCGTAACTTCCTGACCATTTCTATATATTAATAATGCTGGACGAGAATTATTGCCTATATATCGCGAAAGCAAATTCTCTGAAAAATTTAAATAAATATTAATTAAACGCTATACATATAAAATTAACTTTAAATAAAATAATTATTCCAATGAACTGAAATTTTACTCACTCTCTGTATTGCAATTTACTTTTCCAATAACTACATTTTTTAATCGTGGATATACTTTTTTCACAGTGTCTATCGTCCCATCTAATTTTTCATTGTATGCTTCATATGAATCTCCAGTTAAATAAAAAAATATAATCACTAACTCATTCTTCACTGAAATGAAAAAAAACAAGGATTATTCAATTTGTAATTAAATATAAAATAATTTGAAAAAATTATTTTAATGAAAAATTCATGCTTACTTAGAATGCCATCAACATTGCTGCTGTCAGTGAGTTCAACTACTCCTTTTTTGCTATTTTTTGATTCGGCGTTCTGAAAATAATTTAATTAATTAAAAATAAAATTAACAAACACATTAAAATTAATCACAACAATTATCAATTCGTACCACTTGACTAGACATCGCGATGTTCAATGATGTTGACCGTTGATATTTGTTTTTGAACTCTTGAAATAATCAAACTGCGAATTTATGTGAGAGACAGTATTCCATGGTTCGTATTCACCAGTTTATATAGTCGTAAGTGTGTACAGTATGTGCTGTTGCGAAATATTATTCAACTTGCAGAGTACTGTTATTCAGACTCTCAACCGAATTTTCCTGTTGCAAAAGATTGCATCTATGGTCGCAACAGTATGTTATTGTGAATTAATATTTTTTTATTTATTTTTCCAGGACAATGTACTCTAAATTCAATTATATACATATTGTAAATCCTGGGGCATTTATGGATTGACCGGCGATAGAATTTTGAAACTAACATTGAATTTATTATTAAATAATCCAGAAAATCCACTTGAGATTCAAGTGCTCCAAAATCATTACCTGATTTAAATATTCCAGTGTGACATGATTTACTCAATATCCATTGCAAAATTATATATTAAAGCCTTATTTAATACAGAAATTGTTGCATGATGAATAAATTTACAATTATAAAATTAGTCAAAGCAGAAAAATTTCTGTAAATATTTTTGGAATTTTAGATATTAAATTTCGTATTGTTCTAACATAAATAAACTTGCTGTATTTTACACAATTATCTCATTAAAGACAATCCTGTTTGTTTATATATTTTCTTTAAAAAAATATCTGATACACTAAAAAAGAAATTACAAAATATATCTATATAAAATCATTGAAAATAAATCATTAGAAAAGAAAAATAAAAACAATCTAACTACAGAATTGGATTTCATTATTTTGTTTTGCTATGTGCATACATTTCCAGATATTTTATTGACACAAGTTGCTGGATATATCACAAATTATGAATAATACTTATTTCATCATTGATTATTATTAAGTTGATCGCCAAAAAGCGCGCACTAAAGCTTGGACTGAGAAACGTACGTGTTTGCGCTAACAAAAAGCTTCTAAATTGTTACTTTTTTATTTTTTTTTTTCGTTTAAATATAATATATGTTTACTCTACTAACAAACAAAAAAATTTATTAAATCTATGCAGAAAGAAAATGAGAATAAAATTAACAATCCACATTTATTTCACCTGAATGTTGCATTTTGAATATATCTTTTAATATTCTCATTGCAACAATACAGATTAACATGTAAAAAAAATTCGAGACTGACTATATATAATTTTTTTCCCGAATTACTACTGTTGTAAAGTTGTTATATGATTTTAATTGCCATAATTATCTGGCACGAGGAGATACACAGTTGAATACTCAATGAAAATGTTGAAAGTTCTTCTGTTTGTGAGCGTAACGAATTTTTTGAATGAAATAAAAGTGATTGCAGATCAAAAATAGAGAGGAAGGATATATTAATAATTAATTAAACTCTGGTGAATATTTTTTTTTTTTTGGCTCATTATGTCAAACTCAAGAAAAGCTCTTGAGATTGTTGGTGAGCTTATTCTTGGTGAGAGGAGATAGCACAAAAGGAATTGATAGATATTGCACGAGTGTCATTATTTTCATCAGTGACAATTGCGTTTTATTGTTTAAAGAATTCCAAATAATTTAATAATTTTATATCTCGATTAATTAAAAATCCATTTTTAAATAGGGATAAATCGTGTTAGGTGGAGGGAAATATAGTTTGAGAGTAAAACTCCATATTTTTTAATAAATTCAATAGTTTGAAAAATATTAAAATGAAAAATTGGGGTCGTCGAAAAAAAAAGAAAATTTATAAAAAATTATCGACAATTTTAATTGCGAGTTTTTCTTTGTCCAATTTTGGCTTATCATATCCAGAGCATTTTTTTCTTTTTACTTTTCATCACCAAGTGAGAAGAAAAATATTGAAATCGTCCGAATTTCAAAAGCGCATTATTTTTTTGTTCACTATAATTACGTATGTTGAATATGATTTGAAAATTGTTGACGTTTTTTTTTTCTCCATTGTTTTTAATGATTGCACATGTCACTTTTTGATACTTTTTATCCTCAAAATTCTCATTTGTTTTTTCTTCATTTTCCTTCTCTACAATTTTTATTCAATCTCTACTAAAATCTAACTATAATTGTTTATGTACCCAGTATAAGTATGTGTCTAATCAAAAAGACGATTTAATTCTGACCCCACTAGAAAAAAAAATTACTAAATCACACTAAGATTTTTTTTTCTCAGTAGAATTATATTTTACGACTATTCAAACTGCATTGTGTATTTTCTTTGTATATAATTTTCTTTCTTTCTTCTTCATTAAATGTTTTAATTCTATTTAATATTTAATGCTCTTTCTATCGTCGACTCAGTTTATTATGTCTTCATTTTTATGATTAATAATGCACGTCAATGGACGCCAAGCCAATGGCGAAGAGCCAAATTTATTCGCGTGTTATGCGTTTGATTCGATATATGCAACTCTCTATCGTCTCATATTAAACTGCAAACATTTGAATTTTTAATAATATAAAATAAAACAATTTAAAAAAAAAAAAACGCATTTAGACTCAGTATTTGTGTGAAAAATGAATAATTTGCAATTATTATCAGCAAATTTAAAGAACAAAAAAATCATACATACATATATATATATATGTGTATATGTATATACATAAATTTATTATATTAACAAGTTGACATTGTATTCAAGAAAAGAAAAACCCTGACTTGCCTCGCATGGCGCTTCATCGCGATTCTTTAATTATACGAAAGTATTTTATTTTCCATTAATAATTAACGATTACGCCAAATTAAAAGTAGAATAATAGTTATATTTTACTCTATAGCAATCATTTGTTTTTCCATGTGTTCTTTTCTTTTCTTTTTTTTTTCCACTCAAACACCTTTCCAGAGAATTGCAACATCTCTTATTATCCATAAAAATATTAATACACGACAATGTTGACGGATTTTGCGATAAATAATACAATAGAATTATTTTTAAATTTGATTAATTAATTATCGAATTTATCTCTCATATAGGCCTGAGTAAAAATTAACAATCGCAACTGAAATATAATTAAAATCGTTGGAAAGGGAGAAAAAAAGAAAAACAAAGATTAAAAATAAAATTAATTCTGCGATTTTTTACAATCACAAAACCATTTCAATTGGTCGTTTTTAAGCAGAATATGTATATATCTACATACACACACACATACTTACATACACACACACATACCTACATACATACATTCATAAGATCGTCGCGTTAAAGATAGATCGACATTGAAACTCGTTTTACGACAGTCGCATGAAAATTACCAGAAGAAAAAAAAAATTAACAAAAAATTAAATTCACAAAAAAAAAAAAAAAAAAAAAAAAAAAAAAAAGTGTATATGACCCAACGAGCAGCTGACATAAATTATATATACGATGGTGGTATCATTTTTTTTTGTTGCTAACTCCCCTCCTCCCTCCTCACCTATTTCAACCCATGAATATTCACCAAAACGATTTTTAACATCCTCGTATTTCAATTGGTGTAGTTTTAGATTACCGTGAAACGATAGATCATATTAATATTACTAATTATATTTTATTATAAATTAATTAAAGAGCTCTTAACCGTATGTGTTTATGTGGTTTTGTTTTTCTTTAATAATTATAGTAATAGTATGTACGATAGCATTTTTTTCTTCTGTAGACGCGCATTCTTTTTTTCTTTCGTTCGCTCACACGCTCTCTCTCTCTCTCTCTCGTTTGTATTTTTTATTTATTTATGTAGTAATTTTTTTATTTTTTTTATTTTCTTTTTCGTTCACTTCATGAAATTTTCGACGGAGAAAAAACATTGGAAAATTCGGTGACTAGCGACATTCCCAAATCTTCACCGTCTGATCAACACTACCAGTTACCACATACGGGTGACTTTTGTGAAAATCTATAATAATAAAAAATTAATAAAAATACATTGTCACTATTGTTTAATAATTCATTATAAATATATATTATTGATGAAAAAATCAATGAATTATCTGTAAACTCACCGACAGAGGTGCAAAAATGTACATGCGCCTCAAGTGTTTTCATTGCTCGTTTATTGCGCGTGTCCCAAACTCGCATTGTTTTATCATCAGATACACTGACAATAAATTTACCACCAGGATGGAAGACAATACCACGAATCCAATTGTCATGACCGTGAAGAGTAAAAAGACAAACTCCTGCACCAACATCCCACACACGAATTGTTTTGTCTCGTGATCCTGACGCAAGGAATGGACCTTCGTGGGCGCCCTTATTATCAGCACCCGCTGCAGCATTTATCGACGCCCTCGCGCTTTCTGGTGCCCATGCGATACATTCAACAACGTGATCATGATCTCTCAGCTCAACCTTTGTACCAATTGATTAATTAAAATCAAATTAAAAAAATATAACATAAATTTTAAATCATTGAAATATAATATATTAATAAATTGTATTTATATTTGTTCCACATACTTTGGTGTCCTTTGTAGCCATGTGCCATACACGGACTGTCTGATCATTGGAGCAACTTGCAATTAATTCACCGCACGGACTCACCCTCGCCATTCTCACCCATTCTCTGTGTCCTGTTAATGTTTTTACGCAATATCCCGTTGCAACTTCCCATATTTTAATGGTTTTATCTCGCGATGCGCTCACAACAAAATCACCTTGCGGCACAAACGAAACTGAATTAACATTGTGATCATGGCCATGCATAGTTTTTACACATGCAAATGACTGATGAAAATCCCAGAGTTTTATTGACATATCAGCGCTACATGATACGAGCAATTTTCCTGTGGTATCAAATGCAACATCTTGCACGCTGTCTGTGTGGCCTTTCATGGTACGTTCGAATTCTCCACTTTCAAAATCCCATACCTTTTATATAATAAATAAAATACAAATTATAAGTAAATATAAATTTTTAAATTGATGTTTCAATGTAATTTTGTATTGTTTTCTTTATTTATATTATTTACTTTAATTGTTGCGTCTTCACTTGCAGAAACAATGAGACTGAAAACAGGATGAAAAATGACTCTGTTGATTGGTGCCCGATGTCCAGTTAAACAATGTTTTTCTGGTGGCCTAGGAATCCATTCTGTTGATGATCGTTTACCTCGCGTTGGTGCGCCCTCAATAAATTCCTTTTCAGCTTCAGATAATTTAGATTCCAACTCCATGACCTATTTTAATTAAATAAAAATAAAAAATAAAATTATATTTTCTTTCAAAAAGAAAAATTAATTAACCAGAGGATTAATTTTTATTTTTCATACCTTTTTCTGTAGTCGTATAACGGACGTCCATTTTTTTTCCAACAGACCACCGTATTTGCGCTCAACCTCACCGGGCATATCAGCTTCTTTCTTGAACGCTTCAAGAGCATCTTGGTACCCATTGGTACTGAGGTAATCCGCAATCGCCTTATTTCTGAAATAGTCACGAACACAGTTTAATTACTTAGCTACAATTATTTAGCAGATACGCGATAATCACGTGCGCCACTCTAACGGATAATGAAACAAGATTGAGTGTACAGCAAGGGCAAAGATGACCAAATAAATAAATGAATAAATAAATATATAAATAAATAAATAGATGAACATTGAGAACATAAAGAAATAGAATGGAATAAAACTGTTTAATAAATAATAAAAACAAATCTTGAAGCAATGTCATGGGAGTGACATAAAGTCTACACGATTCCACCTAATATGTTAATCACATTCCTCTCCCACGCGTCCATACATGTAATTAGCAAAAACATTCACCGTATATCTATTCATTTATATATCTCTATTTTCTCGTGAACGTTCTAGTGACTTTGTCGTCGCATTTATGTATATATTTTTTTTTTTCGTTGACTACCTGATTACTTTGTCCTTGTTACACATATATGCGCATGAACTGAGAATAATTTGTACCAAGTAAAAGAGGCGAACAGCTAATAAAATGTATTCATTTAAAACTTCACATGGATTGGGAGTCTTTTATAGGTATAATATAAAACAAACGGTTGGGCTACAGGTGTAAAAGAAATTTAATTGTGAGAATGTTATTGTGTATGAAGAGAAGCGGATGATGATGCCAATAATATAATAATTATAAAAAATATAATAATTTTAATTAATTTTATATTCGATAAAATTAATATTTTTTTATTATGAATTGAAATAACTTTTCTTGATAAATAATTGGTTGTTAAATTGTCATTACTATATATTGCAGAGTATTTTTTATTTAATATAATTTATATTATTCAGTTATGTGTAAGATAAAAATGATTTTTTTATGGTCAAATCGAATTGATATTTAATAATAAATTGCAAAATAAATTCCACGGATCGATTTGTATTATTTATAAAAATATTTAAATTGCCTAGAACGTTAAAATATTTTTCAGTTAATTCGTCGGAATTATTTATATTTATTTTATAATTCTATTTTCTTCTGTATATACTTTATTTAAATTTCATTTTTCATTTACCGCTACGAGATGCATTATCTGATGAGAGAGTAATAGCAGTGCAATAGACTCGAGTGCAATTCACCTGATCTGCATTGGACTTTCGTCACGGGTGTGGTAAAATCTATTCTTGCTATTTTGCGGGGGTGGTGTATAGATTGTGCTCTTTCACGGCAGATAAACACGCGGAAATTTCTAATATGATAGAATGAGAAAGAGAATTAAGTGTGTGAGGAAGAGCATGGAGACGATAGAGATGAAAAACTGAAACAAATTCGCAGGGTGAAAGGCAACAAAACACTTCTTGCTTCACTCGATGAAATTCATTGCAATTTATAGTTCAGGGAACTCCTCTATATGATATTTTATATATACATGTACGTGTACATGTATACAAAAGAGAAATGAGAATCTTATGACCTAAACTATTATACCAATGATATTCTAATACAATTTAAGTCTTATTAACGTATTTATATTTAATTACGATTCTTTACTAATTAATGTGAGCGATGCTGCGAAGAAACTTAATGACGACGATTTTAAGAAAGACCAAATCACATTTTCTTTCTATTCACCTTCGTATTATTCAACAAATCACACAAAGTTATTATAGAATTCATGCAAAAATATATTTATGTGATAATTTTTTTCTTTTTCATCTGCTCAGATTTTTTTTTCTTCTCTCTTCTAATTAACAAGTGTCAATTTTATCACGAAAAATATATGATACCATTATCTATTCGTAGTTTCACCCATCATGAAGCATTCAGAGAATAAAATAAAATGCAATTGATAATATTTAAACAATTTTTATCTTTTACAATCCGGTTTTTTTAGGCGAATAGTCAACTATAAACCAGTGTTTAAATCGGCCATGACGTCATTCCATGTTATTTTCTATAGCAGGTGTATGTATGTATGTATGTATGGTCATGAGAAGCGCGCGTTTAGTTAAAGTCATGGACGAGTATGATATAAAAAAATATAATAATAAAAGGACGACGACGCCGCAGGGACTCCATTGATCAATGTGCATGATTTTCCCTCTCTTCATGTTTCATCGTCCTCGCTCTCTGCAATTTTTTATTTTATTTTATTTATTTTTTCCTTCTTCTTCAACATTCCCTCCAGTCATCTTTAGCTTCTTCCTCGCTTCTTCTCTTTCTTCTCGTTCATTCGTGCTGAGTTTGTCCCCCTTCAACTCATTTACTTCACTGTACAATCCGCATTTATTTCATCTCGCTTTCTCTTCTGCACATAACTAGTTTCACTAGTATCGATTGTACGTAGAGCGCGTGCTCGACGAACGAAGACACCCTCACGTCTGTGACCGGCGCAGTGCAACCCTCAACGACCCGTGACTAAGCGCTTAACATACACAGCAAAGCGCTTAAAATTCCTCACTAACAACGCAAAAATGTTTCGATCGATAGCTATCTTGGTACTTGGATGGATGTCTATTACTTTCTCAGTAATAAATGTTGGATTATTAAATAAATATGATATATGTCAGGTGATTTCCTTGATTGAGATTTGTTTTTTTTTTCTTTTGCCTTTGAAGGATTTCCTGGTTAGAATAAGTTAGAGGAAACGAAAATGATACATGATAGATTTCATGCGGTAAATAATTAAGATTAGTATTATATTAACTTGATGACATTGCGTAATTTTAAATCACAATAAATAAATTAATTTAACTTACAACTCCTCCCTCTGCCGTTGTGACAACACCATTTTCATGATCCTCGTTATAATTCCCGGGCTTATTCCACGGCAACTTTAATTCGTTCCTTATAAATATATAATTATATTTATATTTTAATTATTCGTTAGCAAGACCAGACACCTTCCAAGTCGGCTTGCTTATTTTTTTAATAGATCGCCATCAGCATTACCTGAAACATGAGACAACACAGTCAGTATACATTGTCATATTAATGTCATTTAAATAAATTAACGTTCAATTTTGTCCACTACTGATGTAATATAATATGTAAATTGATACTATTGACAGGAAGACGAAAAAAAAAAGATGATAAAAAAAAAAACTAGTTGAAGGGTACTTTAGGAAAAATGCAATTTAATTGCATTTACGAGGACCTATGCTTGAAGGACCTTGACAATCGACGTCAGGAGAAACGGAGAAAGACCAAATGGATATAAAGTGAGGGAGAAAAAGACGTCAAGGGAAGGGCGTTGCAGAGTCGCGACGGTTTTATTTTATCATGGTGCGTGTGTGCCATAGAATCGATATTCGCCAACGTTATTACCAACACTTTGAACCGGCCGGCTTCATTTATGTCTGTGTATTTCACGCGGCCTTTGAATCACCCTCAAATATAAATATATTAATATCAAATTGATTCTGCAATTCATTATTTATATATTTATTTATTTATCTATTTGTTTTGCGAATTATTATCTATTTTCATATGGCAAATTATCAATGGGTTACTTGACCTAGAACTACAAAGATTAATTCAATAGATTAAAATTACAGCCCTTAGGAATAACGACTTCCTGACAGGTTGTTTTGTTTTATTTTTTAAGTTCAATTGCAATCAAGATTGCAACTAGAGTTGTATGACATCATAATAAAATAAAACATCATCTTCTTTGGAGTATTTTTTTTTTATATGCTATTAAATCTAGATTTTTAGTGATACAAAAACGAAATAGTAATAAGAATAATGACTCATTATCGCCTGGGAAATCATTTGAAGAATATAGTTAATGAATCCGTGAGTTTTCACACATAAGGCGCATTCAAAGCCACGAGAATACACTTTTAACGTCAAGGAACTCACCTGTGTACATATATTATCTATACACACACACATGCGTTATTTACACGTTGTTACGTGAATCATGAAGATTAGCCATGTAACTAGATCCAATTTGCCATGAAAATAGAAAGGGGTAAAGTACATTGCACGCAATTTCATCAATAATTACTTTAAAATTAAATAATAAACTTCACAACTTTGACAACCTACAAATATTATTTGGAATAAAAATAAATATTGATTAATAGATATTTAAAAATATATTATATAAATAAATAATTATGAAATGTTGGCATATGATCAGTATGCGATAAATATTTATGATTAATAATAAAGCAGTGGATATATTTATATTAAGTATATGTTTTTACTCTTAATTAAATGCATGTTGTCAAAAGACATGCATCAGGAAAAGGAAAATGTTGAATGAGTAAGTGAAAGAGAGAGAAAGAGATTGTGATAGTGAGTGAGATCGAATTGAGAAAAAAAAAAAACAGACGCTCAAGTGTATGTTGTCGATAACACACACACATGATGGGTGACTAAGGTAAACTTTGTAAGTTGTGTTGAACAATAAATAATGTTATGTGAAATTAAAATTGAAAAGCTCAACGACAGTCATTGGAAAATATAAAGGGTCGGTGGTTTGCCGTACTGTGTGGTACTCATCGGTGCTGTGTATAATACGACACAAGCGGTCACTCGCAAAAAAATCAATTGCTTTTCGTGTGCAACGTGTAAAGTGTGATCTCAATTGAAGGTGAAGATGAAGATAATGGCAATGATGATGAGTGAAAATCGATGAGTTGATTACAGATGATGGTTGTCAATGAGTTGACGGGTAATTATAGACAGTTGAGATTATGGAAGCTGGGAATTTTCATCTTTTAAATGAGATAGTTGTTCACGACAACCGTTTGTTGTAAATCGCGCACGGCCATTTTGCTCCGGAGCCGTCACGTCTGGCTGGGAAAATTGTGTGGCATTTATTAATATCACAAGACATTTTCACGGTTATTTAATTATTTTGACATTGATAATGGCAATGTACTTACGTTTATTAATGGCGCGACAGCTACCAGATGATTATTCTTGATCGTTTTCTTTTTTTTTTTTAAGACGATTGCCAATTGATAACCGGAATGAGAACATACAACTACTACTGTAAAATAAACGAACCCCTCAAGATCACTTCTGCGATCAAACTGATGTGAAATTTACTCCACGAGGTGGCGTATTTTTCGTGTTTGTCTTGGCGCAAGCGCAATGTTGATTTTTTTATAGTTATTTATCATTGTTGTTCAGTTGTTTGCACTGCATTTTTCATTTCCCCTAGGGAATTTTTCACAAGAGAAATTTTGAGGTTATTTCTGATTGTTTCTTATTTATATTCATAGGCGCGCGAAACAATGACAATTTTTTCGATAGTTTTCGAGATTTTTTGAGGTTAACCAACATTCTAAATTCTATTAAATATTTCTATAATATATTTGATACAATTATTTATCAAAATTTTTCACGTCTAAAGACATGATATAACCTATAAAAATTGATATACACAAGAATTTAAAATAGTGTATTTGTATTTTTGGAGTCTAAATTTGATGGCTTTTCCACAACCAAATTCACGAGGTAAACTCACATTAATTATTAAAGCATTTTCAATGAAACATACACAAAACGTTATTAAACTTATTTATAAATGTTATAATGGATGTTGCAGAATTACAAAATAGAAAAATATTAGAAGAATTACAATTGAAGAAACAAATGCTTTTAAAGCAAGGTGTAGCGCCCACACTTGGTACTCCGTTGAATGCTCCACCAACATCATCAGTTTCTAACCTGGTATAAATACATTACAGATAAATTATTCCATCATATTAATTTATATCCTGATAATTTCTCATATTATTTTTCAGCCATCTCCACCTGTTGGTGATGGAGTTACAATGAGTGCATCTCAACGTGCAGCTTTACACAACGCTCATGCAGCATCATTTGGCTATTTTGTAACTCAAGACTCGTCATTTGGGAATCTTATTTTACCAGTATTGCCACGATTCGATAGTAAATGAGATTCCATTTCATCTTTTAAGACAATTGTAAAAATATAATATCACAAGAAATAGGAATTTTATAAATATGGCGAGTATACGATTGAAAGAATTAGAACAATATTTGCAACAGTTGGATGGTTTTGATAAACCGAAAATTTTATTAGAACAATATCCAACGAGTGCTCACATTGGCGCACACATTCTTTACACTGCTCAATCACAATATAATGATATAGAAAATTGTGCAGTCGCTGATTTGGGTGCAGGATGTGGTGTATTATCATTGGGCGCTCGAATGTTAGATGCTAGTTATGTTGTTGGTTTTGAAATTGATTCAGATGCTCTTGAAATATTATCGAGGAATTGTGATGATATTGAATTGCCAGTTGAAACAGTACAGTGTGATATTGTGAAATATTTACCAGGTAAATTTTGAATTTTTATATAATTTAATATTAAATATTTAATAGAAAAAAAAAACAAATTATATATATTTTTTAAATGTAAAAATAATTGTAGGGAAATTTGATAAAACATTTGATACAGTAATAATGAACCCGCCATTTGGAACAAAACATAATGCAGGGATTGATATGAAATTTCTTGAAATCGCTACAAAATTAGCGACAAAAACAGTGTATTCATTGCATAAAACATCTACGAGAAATCATGTTTTGAAAAAAGGTCGTGAATTCGGTGCTGAGGGAACAGTTATTGCTGAATTAAGGTATGATCTTCCTCAAGCTTATAAATTTCATAAAAAAGCTTCGGTTGATATACAAGTGGACTTTATAAGATTTTCATTGAACTTGTAAATTGTATGAATTATTATTGAGTAACAATTTTACTCAAATTTTATTCCTTGAGCGAGAGGAAGCTCATTTCCATAATTAATTGTCACTGTGGAACGTCTCATATAAGATTTCCAAGCGTCACTTCCACTTTCACGACCACCACCTGTGGCTTTTTCACCACCAAATGCGCCGCCAATTTCCGCACCACTTGTGCCAATGTTGACATTTACAATTCCGCAATCAGAGCCGTGCGGACCAATCCACTGTGAAAAATAAGAGACAATTTTGATCAATAAATTCCAACGAAAATCATAAGGAAAATATTAAAAATAAAAGTCTTGGATATTATTAATTTTATTTACCTGAAATATATTTGATAGATTTTTTGTAAATAATGAACTACTCAGACCTTGTTCAACATTATTATTTTGTGTAATTGCATCTTGAATAGAATTCGACTCGAGAATATAAACAATTGGTGCAAATGTTTCATGTTGAATGACTTCATTATCTGTGGTTAATCCAGAAATAATTGTTGGCTCGACATAAAATCCCGAACGTTCTATTTGTTTACCACCAAATTCAATTTTGCCACCATTAGCCACTGCTTTAGCCACAGTTGTCTACAAGAATAATGAAACATAATTTAAATAAAAAATTGATTGTGGATTGTATCAAAATAAAATGTTGTATTAATAATGTTGCATCAAAATATGATGAACTTTTTATTGTCTACAATAAAAATTTTTTTCTACCTTGAATGCATCTATTGCCTGTTGATTGTGTAATGGACCATATAATGTTGATTCATCTAATGGATCACCAATCCTCGCTAGAATACCTTTAAATGCAGTGCAAAGTCTGGTAACAAATTCATTTTTAATTTTTGTATCCAAAATAAGACGCCTAGTTGTGGTGCATCTTTGACCGGCCGTTCCCACACAAGAAAAAACTGCTGCTCTTATTGCCATTTCTAAATCTGCATCGCTTGCAACTGCTCATCCAATAAACGAATAAATTAATCAAATAAATCCACCATTTGTATTTATTTTTGATTTTTTCTATGATTGACACTCACCAATAAATGCATTATTTCCGCCCAATTCTAAAAGAGATTTTCCAAATCTTTCTTGAACTTTTAATGCAACCTCACGACCAACTGCTGTACTACCAGTAAACGATATCATTGGCAAACGTTTATCATTCACTAAAATTTCGCCTACATCAGCACCGCCAGTCACAAGCGATGCAATTGATCCTGGAATACCATTGCGTTCAAGAACACTGGCAATAATTCTTGTTGTCGCAATAGAAACTAGTGGTGTTGTTGGTGAACCTTTCCAAATCACTGCATCACCACAAATCATAGCAAGAGCGCTATTCCAACCATACACCTAATGTAATATTAATAATGAAAGTATCGTGATATTATTGAAATTATACCAAAATTAAAATAAAAACTCACAGCTACGGGAAAATTAAATGCAGTTATGACTCCAATAACACCAAGAGGATTCCATTTCTCTAATAATGCGTGATCTTTTCTTTCAGACGGATAAATACTCCCTGGTAACATCCTTGATAATCCAACAGCATAATCACAAATATCAATGTACTCTTGAACTTCGCCAATGCCCTCAGCCAAAATTTTACCCATTTCCAATGACACCAATTGTCCCAGTGGTATTAAATTTTTTCTCAATTCCTGGCCAATTTGACGAACAATTTCGCCGCGTGCTGGCGCAGGTAATAATGCCCATTGGGGCCAAGCACGACGTGCTTCTGTCACAGCATTAATAGCTTCTTGTGGAGTTGATTCACGTACATGAGCTATAATTTTTCCATTCGCTGGCGAAATAGATTCAATTACCTGTATAATTTATAATTATATCATCTCCATTTTTTATATTATCGTGAGATAAAAATAAGATATAATTTTTTATACCTTCCCAGAGCCGCCCCATCTGCCGTCAAATAATCCTGGATTCTCTTGAGTTATACCCAATTGCTTGAGAAAATTGTACTTCGAATCGGAAACTAGTGATCGAGACATTTGGGATGAAATTGTCTTGTGGAATAATTGATGCAAACGTAACATTGTATTAAATTGTAAACTGAGCAAAAAGAGCTCACGTACTTTAATTTTTCAGCGTTGGGTTATCAGTTGACACTTGTTATCGTTCAGAATAACAGCTTATCACACACACGTCATGGACAACTTGATTGATAATAATATTTTTTCGGTTATTATTAAAATAATATGAAAAATAACCAATAAATGTTTTCATTTTTTTTTTTTTATAATAAAAAATTATGTATATTGTTTAACAATCAAATAAACAGACATTATATTAAAATTACGGCAGTGTTTTGAATCATGTGGCTCTGCTATTGTCAGTGTACATTTTTGTGTTTAGTTGCACTTTTGAAAATAAACACAGAAATTGAAAAAAAAAAAACAAGAAATTAAATTTCTTATTATTAACAATATTATATCTCGATTTGAATTAGTGCAGTGAATTGATTAATTAAGCAGGTCTGCACATTTGATAACATCGCAAATCAGAAACGAGTCTTAATACTGATCGTGTGAGTGTTGGTTGATCCTGAAAAAGCAAAAGAAAAAAATATTGTAAACAATTGAAAATAATAAGATAGCATTTTTTTATGATTATAAAAAGGTCTTACAGTTGATTTATCGAAATTTGTGAGTAAAGTTCCACGTTGAACGTCATCTAGACCTTCACAACTTCCCAGAAATGTTGGTAAAAAATTACTAAAAAACCATCCGATATTCACAGATGCAAGATTGTGTATTGCAACAGCAATTTCATCAGCTAATAAATTATGAGATCTGGGAAAAAAAAACTCCAAATTTTAATCACACTCGAAAAAATGAAATATCCTCTTAAAATAAAATTATAATAATATTGAAATCGCACCGTTGGATTAAAACAGTAAACAGTGCCATTAAAAATCGATCAAGTAAATGACTCTTAAAAAGTGATCGCTGATATAATCGCCACCGTGCATTTAATTGTTCCAAACTCTGAAGGCTCTGACGGAATATATTTACATCAGGCTGCAAAAGTGCCTGGCCAAAAGCTTCCAATATCACAACAAGTTCATCTCTATGTTCCACAGGCTCGTCACCTTCCGGATGTCCGAATGTTCGTAAAATAGATGTATTATAAAAATATTGCCATCGATGATTGAGAATACTAAAAAAAAAAAAAAAAAATCATCAGACAAATTCATCAAAATAAATCCAATTGATAAAAGTAATAATATATATTTATTTCTATTACCTGTGAAATAGTCGCAAAAGAACTAATGTAGTGTCCGGATGGGAGTTTAAATCACTGCCAACAGCCGGCCAAACTTGTCCCAAACACAAAGCCGTAATTGAGGGAACAAAAACTTTAAATGCACTGCTAGGTGCAGAAACAACAAGTATTAATATCTCCAATAATTGATCCAACGCAGGACCAGCGGTAATATTTTCTGTTGTATAAATATGTAACATTCCCTGAACTGCATTTTGCGTGAATTCGGCGCCAAGTTGCTGTTGAAGTACCATAAATGCTGCATTGAGAAAGCTCATTAATGCCTCGCATGTTTTTTGCGATCTAATAAGATGCGGAAGTAATTCCAATACTCGATTAATTGTAGCATCCAAACATTGATGAAGTAATTTTTTCACAGTTGTTGATGATGAGCAGCAATCTTCCAATAATTGCTTTAATGTCGTTACTGCTATAGATACATTCCCTTCAGATGGAATAGATTCTCCTTGTTGACCTAATGGTTGTGAATTTGTTGCTACTAATGTTGTCATAAGTCGTTGTCGAGCAGCGGCATCACCAGTTGTTAATACAATAGCATTAACTAAAGCTCGTCTTAGTACTTGGACAGTGTCGGGTTTCAGGTACGGATAATTAGTGGCACAAAGTAATTCTCTGAATGTTGAATTTTCCCAGAGATTGGGCCGTAATATTGCAGTTATACTCTGTAATAAATGTACCGCGGAGTGAATTAAATTTGATGGCGGTGGTGATTCACATGTACTAGAATAATTGACTGCCCAAATGCACGATTGAATGCAGCGTTGACATAAATTTTCTTTGATTTTATCAGGTTTTTTAACTATCCAATGACACCATGCTTGCATTGACGCCAAAAATTGTGAATGAACTTCAATTAAATCTTGAACAATTGCTGATGGTTGAATTGAAGCACGATAAAGTTGATTATCTCTAGCAAAGGCACATGCATCCAACGTTTGAAAAATTAATTCTTCTGCTAATGATTCATCTATATCGGATTGATTGCTAATAAATAATCCATAAAGTCTTGCTAAAGCTTGTGTGGTTGATGCAAGATCACGTAGATGTGCATGAACATTAGCAGCTTCAGTGTCATTCAATAATATCACTTGACCATTCGCTACTGTTGCACCCAACTCACCATAAATCATTAAATCTTCTCGCCATGATCGATATAGAAGTGTAAAAATTGGTATTGGAGAAATATCAGCTATTTTAGCTAAACATTCGATATTACATCGTAAAAAATGTTGCCACTCTGTCTCTTCATTTTCATCTAATGTTTCAGTATCCATATCTTTTAAAATCCTTGCATTTAATTTGAAACTTATTTTTTGTAATACTCTCTCAGCTAATGGCACTGTTACATTTGCATATCTCGATTGTGTACTTTCTAATAAGACATTCCACACTTCGAGACACCGCAAATAAGAAGTTGTTGAGGAACATTGTTGAAATGTATGATGATATAATACTTCCAGAAAAATATTTACTGGAAATTTCGGACATGATTCAACTCTTTTTAAATGATTTGTCACAAATAGTTGTAAAAATTCTGTCGTTTTTTCCATGTAACTGTAAAAGATGTGAATTTGTTTATCATTTAGTAACATTTATTAAATTAATTCAACCCTCTGAAGCATGATGATAATATTTTGAGCTCTAAATCGTGAAGGCTTAACTAATTTAACACAATAAAAAAAAATGCATACTTCAAAAGGTTACTCCAATTTAATTATGATGGAATTATATTTTCTGAATCGTGTTACCTTTCGTCAATGGCGTCCAATCGTTCTATCATTTGAAATAAAGTAATTCCATTATTAAATATCTGTAAAAGCAACGTGTCTGTGACATTGGGTGAACATGGTCTGTACAATAATTCATTTATGGTCGTCATTGCTTGTACAACCATCTCAATTTGTCTACCATTCTGCAAAAATAATAATCATCATGACATTAAAATATTCATTCCTTAATTTAGTGAATGTTAATCACTCATGAAAATAAAAAATAAATTACCATTGAATCACGATATTTGGCACATGTAAATATGGCATCAAGAAGATTGGCAGAGATATGATCTGTAGGCACAATCCAACTAAATAAATGTGCAAGTACTTCTAAAGTAGCGATACAAACATCGCTACTACCAGTGGCTAAGCCTTCAACATCTAAAACTGCTCGAGCAGGTGGCAAACTTTGTCCACCAGTTGGTGATGGAGGTGGTGTCACTGTACCAGATCGATTTTGTGCTTTTGTCGTCTCACACAGAAGTGCTGAATTAAAAAATAAAAATAATTACTAACTATTCTGTAATATTTTCATCAATTGATTTAAATACCTGTCAATGCATCAAGCGTGACTGCAACTTGAGCAGACAACAATCTTAATAACTCAGTCTTTCGTTGAATAGACAGGTCTTCTCGTGGTGTCGCAAGTTCTTCAGACGCTGTCCTCAAATAAACAAGTCCTAATAAACGTGTTTGTTTGTGCCCTAATAACTACATAAATTTTTTGATGAAACAAATGAAATTTTGAATATTAATTGAATGAATGTGATGAATTTTTGGACAAACCTGCAAAATATTGGTGAAAAAATCTGGATAAAAATGAGGCCAATCATGTTTGGCAATATCAACAACTAATTTAACGACTTTATTTCGAACGAAAGGTGCCACACCATGTTCTAATGATAATGTATAAAGTGTCGATCTAATAAGTGCTCTATCTTCCCATAATAAAATCGGCCATCTTCTACCAATTGTCGTCTAAAATAATCAAAACAAAAATAGAAATTATATTTAAATCACAATAATTAATTGATACAATTAATGCTAGATAAATGAAGAGATTGTAAGGAAAATTATCTTACCTCAAGTGTTGATAATGCAAACATACTGACATAATGATTATTTGTAGATGATAAAAAATGTAGACATGGTCTCCATGAATTTATTTGTGCTGTGAATTCATGAAAGCTTTGCTCTATCGTTCGTATTCGTTCGTTTGTTGCACCCGCTGAAAAACATTCTGTCATTAAATATTCCAGTCTCTGCAAAGCCGCAGCATCATCGTCCTGAAACAATTTTTATAATTGAAAAAAGGATATTTTCTCCTTTTTTTTAAGGTTAAATTTGATTTTGATGATTTTATACTGTCAGAGGAATGATAGATTTTCCGCGTACATTAAAGTAGTTATTAATTATTTATGCACTTCTCATTGCAATAATATTTATATGTTTAAACATAATATTTTACCATGTTAGCTGGTTCTAACAGCTAGTTTATTTATTATATGAATAAAAATGCAAATAAATACATAAAAAATAGAACGAGGTTAGAATTGCCCTTATGGTTTTGGCAGATGTCAAATAATGAAGCGAAAGGACTTTAAAAGACTCTCGAAACGAGAGTGATGGAATTATTATTATACATCATACATATTATGCACATATGTATATAGTGTGAAATGTGAAAGTATGTATTTTATTTACCATAATGCTATAGGATGTGCATAGAAATTAATACGTGATTATCGACCGAGTAAAAATGACAATTTTTAAAATTACACAAGAGATAAAAATATATTTATTTATATTATTCAGACAATAAATGTATTACATTAGTAATATAAAGGTTAATTGACAGCAATTTCTTTTTTTATTCCATTCATTTATAATTATATTTTCAAATAAAAAATTATGGTACTAAAAATCTGTTTTATCGACTGATATAGTGATGTATTTTCAAATGCATAATATATCGAAAAAAATTCCTCAGATGTAAAAAATTTCAAAATTTCTCTGTATATTTTGCAGATAAGTATCAATATGCATACTATGAATGTAAAAAACAGCAATAAATTTGATCGTTGACGGTTTTAGGAAAATTAGAGTTGGCAAGAGTTTTATTCTATGAATAACCAGAATAACCATCTATGTATAAATAAAGAGGAGACTGAGAAATTTTATTGAACATTTAAATATTTGATCTTTTCAAATCGTCGTATCGTTTTCTCAATAGTTATATTATACATAATTAATTATGTTAATTAATTCAGTTACAGAGAATATGAGCTTAAGGATGTTGTCAATCAAACATCATTAATAAATTTCAACTATTTATTTCTGGCAGGTTTAAAAATTTAATTGCAAATGGTAGAAAAAGGGGGAATGAAAGATAATTGAATTTATTATTATCGCGCCATTAAATCCTACACCAATTGGCAAAAATTATAATTCCTCTAGCATACACTATAGATTGTATACAATATTCAGTTTGAGAAAACCAATCGACCGAATTTTGTGTACAGCATTACAATAAATAATAAATAAATATAACTAAAAAAGCACTAGCAATTATTTACAAAATCATTAATTTATTAAACAATGAACGAGAAAAAAAATTCCAATTTACCGTGGTATGTAACAATAAAAATATATTTCAATTCATTCACAATAGCATAAATAAATTTTGAGGTTAACCCAATGAAATTTCAATCATCATTTTTGTACGTGTTTTATTATTTACTTTTCTTATCATTTTCTCTTTATTTTCATAGGGTGGAAAAATATCGACCATCAACATTAAATGATCTAGTGTCACACGAGGATATTTTAACCACAAGTAAATAAATAATTTAAATATTTATATATTTAGATAAAAATTTTGTTTTACAAACCAGTAAAATTTTAAATAATTTTCAGTTAACAAATTTATCGATGAAAATCAATTACCACATTTATTGTTGTATGGTCCACCGGGTACGGGTAAAACTACCACAATTCTTGCGTGCGCAAGAAAATTATACACACGTGCTCAATTCAATTCAATGGTCGGTATAAATAAAACGAATATATATATTATATATCTGTATATATTCATGCTCATCTTTAAATGCAGCATGTTGATAAAGTATGGAACAATTTGTCTATCTTGAAGGGATACACAATCGGTTGCTATTTATAGAACATTTAGATAAATTTATTCATTGATTGATAATAACGTTGAAAAAATAAATGATAATTTAAATCCCTGGATTGATTTTCAAATTATCTCATTTGATTCATCAGAATTTATTCCATACTTAATTAACACACTGCATATGCACATTCAATTTGAATGATTATTGAATTGCAAGTTATTAATAGGTATTAGAGTTAAATGCCTCTGACGATCGAGGTATTAGCAGTGTAAGAGGTCAAATATTGAGCTTTGCCAGCACTGGGACAATGTATAAATCAGGATTCAAATTAATCATCTTGGATGAGGCGGATGCGATGACAAACGACGCTCAAAATGCACTCAGACGAGGTATTGATAGTTGAGAACGTTCAGAATATGCATTATACATATTTAAATTTCCATAAAATAATGTTAAATCATATATTTTATTTTATTTTTTATTTTTATATGTTTTAGTGATGGAGAAATATACGGAAAATGTTAGATTTTGTATTATTTGTAATTATCTGAGTAAAATTATACCAGCGTTACAATCTAGATGTACGAAATTTCGATTTGGTCCATTGTCAGAGGAACAAATAATGCCCAGATTAGAACATATTATCGAACAAGAAAAGTAATTGCATGAAGATTTTTAATAGCTGAAATAAATAATGTTTTTTGATTTTTATAGTGAATTTAATTTCAATTGATATTAATTTCAGTGTTAAAGTAAGTGAAGATGGTAAACGTGCACTTATGACTTTGAGTGGTGGTGATATGAGAAAAGTTATCAATGTACTTCAAAGTACTTGGCTTGCATTTGGATTGGTTAATGAAAATAATGTTTATAGTTGTGTTGGACATCCGATGCCAATTGATATAAATAATATTGTTAATTGGCTATTAAATGAACAATATTTAACAGCTTATACAAGTATCCTTTTTTATTTAATGATACACTACTTTACTAAATTAATTTTTATAATTATTTGATTCATTTTATAATCCTTAATAATTATTAATCAGAAATTCAAGATTTGAAGATAAAAAAAGGTCTGGCTCTCCAAGATATTCTCACCCAGTTGCATCTCCTCGTCAACAGATGTAAGTTATATTATAAATAATATAAATAATTATTCGAAATATTTAAAACTATTTTACACGATTTTTAATTTACAAAATTTTATTTATTGATTTTTAATTTTTTCCGAATTTTTTATTCATACTGAAAAAAAAAAGAATATTTTTTATTAATATATTAATAGTTAATATGATGTTAATAATAAATATTCTCTTATATCGGTGAAATTTAATTGAAATTAGATAAAAATTGAATTATAAATAATTTTTTATTTTTCATTTATTATATTTATAACATCTTAAAATTATCAACGTTTATTTCATTGCAGTCGATCTGCCAGAAAACATTGTGATGGATTTAATTATTAAACTCGCGCAAATTGAAAAACGTACAGCTGCTGGATGCAGCGAATCCGTTCAACTCAATGCTCTAGTTTCAGCATTTCAAAATGCTCGTGATATTGAAGCAACATAAAATACGTGCATTACATAAGAAAATTGAAAAACAAAAAGAAAACAAATAAATCCCATTACATATTCCAAATAAAAATAAATCCAACCCAATCAATGATATATAAAATTCAAATGAATTTTTTTTTATAAAATATAAATTACACAGTGAAATATTTTTTTCTCTATTTTTCTCTCTCTCTCCCCCTGTTCCTATACTCTCAGCAAATCCAACTCCAATTGGAGCATGTAATCCTACATAATTATCCAGCAGTCTAGCTCAAAAAAAAAAAATAAAATAAAATAAATTCTTTATTCTCTCCCAACACAATGAAAAAAAAAAAAAATCACAATTCAGTTTCAGCATTGTATTTAGTACAAGTAATTTGTTTACATTTTTAATTCAATTGCCAGCGGTACACCACTTAATGCTCATTAGTATATGTTGCAATATGGTGTGACGTCGAGAGAAAAGTGTGTGGGAATTGTATATAGTATTAGCGTGTAAAGAGAGTAGAAGTACCATAGAGATTTTGAAGCTAAGGCAAGATAGGAGAAGGGATGGATTGCTGGGGTTGCTCGAGCTCGAGTGCTCAGGTCTCGCAGTGTAACGGCGCCGGGGGTTGGATTTTGGCCGGGTCGTTTGTGTGTGGCTGGTTGCTCCTGCGCACCAAGTATTATTATCCAGTAAAAGAGTAAGCGAGATAGATGAAGTTACTAAAATAAAGACAGAATGATAAATATAGAGAGGTAGGTAAGCGAGCAAGCAACTACCGGGCATTACGCACGTCGCCCCTGTCGTTTTCATCACCACCACCACCACCAACGCCACTAACACCAACCAATATTGTTCGCTCGCCAAATGCCTACCCCCAGCTACCCCGGCCGAGTCTGCAGAACATACTGGTATGGTATTGGTGATCCTTCGCTGTTCGATTCAACTTCAGTCGTGTAATAGCCGAAAATCCTCAACAATAGTTGCGCATCACTGACCTGTCAAATGTATCATTTTATACAAAATTAATTTGTGAGATAAAAAATGATTGTGAGTGTTATTATCTACAATTATTTGTATTATAATAATAATTGTTTATGTATTAATCATAATGGCATTTTTTATATTTAAAACAAATTATTGGTATTATAATAATCGTGTGAAATCATTATTGTTGGATATATTTACGTTAAACACGAGCACACGCGACACGCCGGGCATTTATATTTGTTGTATATTGGACATGTGAGTATGTAGATAATAAATAATAATATAAAATGAAGAATTTTTTTTTTTTTTTTAGTTTATTTTAATTTACATTTCTTATTATTTTTGCTGTTATGATAATTAATGTTAAATGAGTATTGATAAATTATATTGATATTATTTATAGTGTGATTGATGGATTAATTGTTTTATGATCATTTTAGAGAAGATTTTTATTTTTATTGGCATTTTATTTTAATATATTTTTAATAAAACATTTAGTGATGCGTTAGGGTGCTTTTTTTTTTTTATTTAAACATGATTGTATGTATGTTATTATTTAGCTTGAATTTATAATGTCGATCATGTGATAAAGACTTTGCATAATATAATAATTTATATATCTATGAAAATGGAAAATTAACTGATAAGCTATGTTTAATATTTCGTAAATAGAATAATAATCATAGAAATTGATTTATGAATATTATAATACTCTGTAATATTCACTTATTATATGTGTAACATTTTAATCCGATGTATCAATTGAATTCGATATGCGTTCATGATATAAATCTACATATTTTTATTATGCATCTGTGAATATGTCTTTTTCCACATATATTCATATGTCAAATATTCAATTGAACTCGGTTATAATCGGCAATAATAATCCTCTTTAAAACGTTTTCATCGTGGTTTATGGAATCCAATGAACTTTTCAATGTCTACTTTTATCGTCTTTTTCAAATTGAAAATCATTTTTATTACTACTTTCATTTCTTCTTCTATATTTTATTTCAATTTCAATAGATTCATTGCAACCCATTTTGCTTCATGTCACACATTGTCATGAAATTATTAAAGAAAGAAAAAAAATACATATAATAAATGTAGATAGAAGTATATAATAATATATTAGCAACTTTTCCATTAAAAAACATAAAGACGCAAATGGATAAAGTGTCTATGGTAACATATGAGCTTATTGTGAAAGAGTCTTTTATCAACTTGTGTCAAAATAGATCTGTGTATACTCGTATATATAAATGTGTCTATTATATCGCTTTTAGTTTGAAATATTGTATGATAAAAATGACGAAATAAAAAAAAATAAAAAAGAAATAAATGTATCCGCGCAATCGAGGAAGTTTGGAGTCATGCGATTTGGCATAGAACGCCCGTAAATTACATTTATATACATATATAGGTACATAAGTGCTCACATTTATATCGTTCATAGTTAGGGTTGATTTTTATAGATTGCACAGCGGATGGTAATAATAATCACTCGTCAACATCAACAAAAAAATTCAGGTCAAACATTGATCGTATACCAACTCGTTTGTCGGCATAATTTAATTTATCTCACAGTTTATAATTTATTAATCGGCAAGAAATTATTCATAATATTTTAATCGAGCTATTGAAAAAATAAAAAAATAAAAAATTGATAAATTAAATTAATCTTCAGATATAATCGATGAAGGATATAATAATATTTTTATTAAAAGGAAAATAAAAAAATTACGTCATTAATGTTATGAATAAATAATAAAGCTAACAGGTATTTTTATTTTTTATTTTTTAAATATTGTTCCAGGGTGAAAGAGGATGTTGGTGTTTTGGCGATTGCAAATCGCAGCAGCATTTGTCGCTTTGATCGGCAATTATCCAAATGTATTTGCTAGTTATTCAGGTTACGGTTTATTTTCTGGTATAACACCAGTTATTGACAATTGGAATAAAATAATATCAAAGGATGTTGTTGATGGATGTCGTTTATCTGAATTTCGTTGTGACAATGGACATTGCGTTGCGCAAGATAAATTTTGTGATGGAGAGGATGATTGCTCTGACAAATCAGATGAACCAGAATATTGCACTCGTAATTATAATATATTTATTTATCGCAATTAGTAAACAATGGCTTATCTACCCACCATCCCCGGGAAAATCGCGTCTTTACAGATAAAATAACCAATGGCATTTCAGCATGCAATCGAACGTTGTATGGTGATGTGGGACGTACATACGAAGTGGAGGTACGTCGCCCAAGAGAGGATAGACTACCCTTTATTTGTCATCTCAATTTTACGGCTGCCAACGGCGACTTTGGTGATTTAGTTCAGGTAAAAATATATAATTTATTTATTTAATTTATTTATATAATTATTATGTTATCTAGTTGATTGACAATATTACTTTTAGCTGCTCTATATATTTTTCAGTTATTCAAATTAGTGGAATTAAAATAACATCAGTTCAAATGGATATCGAAATTATTTATTACATCAGTTGAAATCGATTTGATAATGAATTATTAAAAATTTTTGAATAAATTATTTTATATTTTACAGTTTAAATATAATATCACTGCTTTTCACTTTGTATAGAGAAAATAGCAGTTATTAATTATTTATAGAATGAATAAAAATAAAAAGTAAAAGAAATTACTTAAAAAAATTTTATAAAATGAATTTCTTTAACAGACAAAGGATTACAAATATCATAATTAAAAAAATGCTCTTTATAGTTCGGTCTATTAAATATAAATTTTTGATATTTTTATATACAAATTTTCAATTTAATTAACAGTTCCAATTACAAAATGCATTAAAATAAGAAAAATATTTTCAATTCATTTATTAATTATTCTTATGAAAATTATACATACTCCATTGTCTATATGTATATTATTTATATTATTTATATTTTACATACATGTGCACATGTAAAAAGTAATTTAATATGGTGAAATTGTTTATTAGTAGTTATTGAAAATATATCATTCAATTAATACAGCTGACATTTGATACATTCACCGTCGGTCGATTTCTCTCATTTACAAATGATGGATGTCCCGATGGTTTCATGATGATTCGTGAAGAGGGAAGACCAGCGACGGGCGGACAATGGTGTGGGAGTGCATGGGGTTACACTGTTTATTATAGCGAGACACCATCCATCAATCTTACGTTATACCTCGCGCAACTGTCAGAACAGGTAAATTGTATTTGAAAAATGTTTTAATATAATTCCAAACTTTTGAAAGCCTAGAAAAATAAAATAGAATAAAAATAAATACATACATTACATATGTATATAATGAAAAGAAAAAAAAAGATATTAATGCTCGTACATAATTGTTGATAAGTGAATTAACTAACAAGTAAATTAATTATTTCAGGGTATTGGATACAATTTTGATTTCAAGCTTTCATATAAATTTTTGAAACATAGCGAGGCTCATTTACGCTATGGAAATAGTACAATGGCAACATGGCGAGGTGAATTAGTAAATGGAACGTATTGCGATCGTGTATTAACACGGTGTGATACACGCGCGTGTCGACTTCAATCACCAAATTATCCGGGAGTTTATCCGCGTAATGTCACATGTTATTATCGAGTTGAACACAAACGTGCGCCACCTGGACATCGTGCTCTTCTTGCAGTTAATCAACGAAACAGCCACAAAATACACATTAAAGATCAAGTAGTGAAATACGACAGGAGTCAACGAATACTTCGGTATGAAAATTTTTTATTTATTTTTATATACATTACTACTGAATTTATTTATTCCATAAATATACAAATATTATTTATATATTCAATAAATATATAAATATTATTTACATATTTAATAAATATATTAATATTATTTTTATATTTAATAAATATATTAATATTATTTTTATATTTAATAAGTGATGAATAAAAAGAGTGAAAGGATAAAGTGATTTATTGATGATTTTTAAAAATTTTTATGATTTTATATTGAATTATATTGTGAATTTTTATTGTGTTGTTTTTTTTTTTTTTTGCAGTGTTTGGAATCAATGTAACGTCGTTCAAGATTATCTCACAGTTTACGATGGTGGTTCAACGACCGATCGAGTTTTAATACGCTTATGCGGTGGTGATGCAGTACCAGATATTGTAAGCAGTCGTAATGTGATGCTGTTAGAATTTCATACCTCTCCGTATGACAATCCATTTCATCCTGTTCCATTGTCATTTTTACCGGGTTTCGAGCTCGAAGTTCACGTTTTATTTGTCAATGATAAATCATTGAGTTTCGTTAAAGACAATGCCAATTGTGATTTTGATATTACAAGTTATGAAAGCCCGTCGGGTGTACTTGAAAATCCAAAGCATTCATTGCCACCAAATACAACGTGTCGCTATCATTTTCAAGGAAAACCAAATGAAATTGTGTGGATATCATTTGTTAAATATTATACTGCAAGTACGGATCCACAAGCGACAAATATTGATTCTAACAATGATTGCAATGCTAAATTACTTATATGGGATGGTGATCAATCGTCAGAGAAACAATCTGGAGGAAAGGTAAATTTGAATTATCAAATTTATTTAATTAATTTTACAGTTTTAATATTAATTATATTATAATATTTTATTTTATTTATTTTATTTATTTTATTTATTTTATTTATTATATTATATATTATATTATAATATTAATATTTTAAATTGTTCCAAACACAATGGAGTAATCAATTTTAATTTTTAAATATTACAGAAAGTTCGATTGATGGGACAATTTTGCAAAGATGAAATACCTCTACTTTGTGATCACAGTTTATTACGTAATAGCAGTCGTCATACACGTCCTTGTAGTCGTGCTGAAAGTTATGTTTCTACTACACGTGATTTAACATTGGAGCATATTTTACGACAAGGCAGCGCTTTATATCCAATAAGTTTTGTATTACGTTACGAATTTGTTCATAACTCAATGTCATGTCATTTAGTATTTTCATCATCGTCATCGCCGAATTTTCAATTTTCGTCATCTATGGACGCCTCATCAACGAAAAAATCTAATGCAATATCTGGAAAATTCGAATCGCCAAAGAGTGTATTTTTCTATGGACGTGGTGGTGCACAAAATTTAAGTTGCGTTTATCGTTTTGAAGCGGAGGCAGATCAAAAAATTGAAATAACAATATTAAAAGCTTCATTTGGGGATAAAATGTGTATGTCTTATGTGGATCCACTTGTTAATCGTTGGGCGTGCGATCGTCGTGCCTCAGATGTTAAAATAAATGGTTATGCGGAGATTGTCGTATCAGAATATCCATGGACTGAAATTCAATTAATTCGTGATTGTTTATGCTCAAATATCACTGATGGAATTGTATTGACATCATTAACAGCAAATGTAGTTGAACTAATGTTCACCATTACTCGCATGAATATTACCCAAGATTACAGTGATTTTTTCTTCGAGGGTAATTATCGATTTGTAACAATTCCCGAAGCAACTGATAAACAATTATCGTGTCCATCGCGACTTGAGGAGCGTAAATTACGTGGCACAAGTGGCGAAATAACATTAAAAAGTCCACAAAATCCAAAAAGAATTCATGTAACTGATGTTGCAGCTGTGGAGGAAATATTTAAAAATTCTGAAGATTTTACTGCAACACAATGTGTTAATGAGCCATGGCTAATTGAGCCTGATGATTCACAAATTAATTTTCTATATTTACGAACAATTGGTTTTATTATAAATGCCGATAATATTGCTGATTGTCGAACGTTAAATCGAATAATTATTTATTCGGCATTGAATACACGTGAAAAAAGTGTTATTTGTCCTGAAGAAAATGATAATGAAAATTCAAGAATAGTAGATTTCTTTTCAGGCGGTTGGAATTATACTACTATCAATGGAACATCGCCTCTTATCGCAATGACACAACTCTCGAGAAGTTTTGTCGTTGAATTTATTCAAAGAGAAGCGGGCTTTTATGCCATCACATGGATTGCAATCTCCAAGAGCACATCAATATCACAATTTACTGGCGATACAAATGCTGTTCTATTTACTCCACTTGAAGAGTGTATTTACAGGTATTCTTTTGTTCTTTATCTTTTATAATATTTTTATTATTTTTATATTTTTCCAAGTGTTTGTGTATTTTTATTCATTATTATTCTTTTAATAATACAGATGTCCTGAACTCCAGGCGTGTATCAGTTCATCGCTTTGGTGCGACGGTATCCGACACTGTCCATCCGGTTTTGATGAAGAAGAGATTAATTGTTCCTATCGCTTTGGTGTAACATTACTCTATGTCGCTGTTGGTGCTGGGGCACTTGGAATATTTCTTATTTTACTACTTGCAACTGGTTGTCTGAAGTATTGTTTATATCGTCATAAAGCACGGAAGAAAAAAAAAAAGAAAAAGAAGAAAAATGCTAATACATTAAGTGTTAATCATCTCCATGTGAATAATTCACATCATCAAAATAATGGTTTGAGTGGTGGTGGTGGTCAATATAACATTGCTGCGCCACAGGATTTGTTTATGGATAATTATGGTAAAGATAGTATTTGTTGACAATACGCCATCGTTGATGTTGAAACGACCGTGTGAATATCGTATAGATTTAAATGTCATTATTATTTTTTTTTTATTTTTTTTTTGTCTGCTCGACATATTTTATTTTCATTTTTTTTTTTTTTAAATTTTGCGAAATACCTTCGAACCATGAAGCAATAAATGAATGAATGAATGTCACTACAATAAGTGTGTAATTTTCACGGAGATGACAAAATTAAAAAAAATTTTTTTGTTTATTTGTTTTATAGGTAAAGAAATGGAATTTCGAGTAGATTAAACTGTGCGAGAAATAATTAGATGGGATAACCCCATGTAAAATAAAGTGATATTATAAATTGCCATCACTAGTAATAACTTTTTTTTTTTTTTTTTGGATTTTGAATAGAGCACTAAAAAATCTATTCATGTATACATTTAATTGTTCGTTTATCGATAGAACTAATAATAAATTTTCGAATAGGTTTTATATCCGAATTTATTAAGTGCTGTGAATTCAATGCAATTCAATGGAATTGTTTAAATATCAGCCGCAAATTTGAATCGCAACAATTTTATATTCTACTGTGTTCAATTTTTTACTTTTATTTTTTAATAACTAAATTATTTAACAATTTTCTATTTATATATCAGTTAATATACGAATTTTATCTAATTAAGTGTCGTGCCAAAAAAAAAGAAAAAAATAATGAGAGAAGATTTTAATGAGCTTTTACTGTCATAATTCTCATTTTAAACAATTTTGTAAATTTTTCGCCACGATAAAATTTATTGATGTATATGTAAAGTCATCTCAACTATCGACATCAAAGTGGACGACGTGAAAAATAATTATTTGAATGAATAAAAGTGAAGAAAAAAAAAACAAAGTAAATAACAAATTAAGCAAAAACAAGTTAATAATGCTCAAACGAAACCCACTAATGTATAATAATATTGCGTGAATAATAATATTATAATGCAAAATGTAGGTATGTATACAATATCGATTGAATATATCGTATAAAAGAAAAAAAAAATATAGAAGAATAAAGAAAATAAGCAATTAATTTTAACACACGCTTTTTTACTCGTTAAAAAATGAAAAAATTATGATGGACTAATACGACGATATTTCCATTTTACATCAACAATTAATGTTCAACTGTGCGTGCGAATTCTTCACAATATATAAACAATAGAAAAAAAAAATATAGAAAAGGAAAAGCAACAAAAAAAAAAAAAACAAAATAATTTTTTAATTATCAAATTGAGTTACAAACAAATCAATTTCACAAAATATTTATACAATTCTGTCATCACTAATCCGCCAATAAACTGTGAAAATTAACAACATGCAAAATATAAATTATAGCAACAAATATCGACTCACAAAAAAAAAAAAAAAATGAGTTTAATTATCGTTAACCAATATGAGTAGAATAATAGAGATGAAATAAAATACCACAGCGTTGATCGATGTGTATTACTCATAAAAAATAATTATTTTCAATCACACAAAAAACCTTCAGGTTATCAACATTAAAAAAAAAATATTCACAAATAAACAATTTGCAATAAAAAAAAAATCACAACATCTGCATGCTGTGATAAGAATATTTAAGCGTATCAACAATCTGTCTAATACCAATAGGATATTTTTCTTTATTTATTTACTGATTTAAATATTTAATTATTCATTCATTATCAAACAATGCTACTGACAAAAACAAAAACATCTATCACAACAATTAATAATTATTGCATTAATATATTTTATTAGTACGAATCACAGATATAACTATCAACTTCTACAACTACTCAATACTATTATTATTAATTAATACTAAATAATAACTACTCCAATATTATTAAACTACATCAGCTTTAATAATTATTCTTATTTTTAATTTATTCGCTTTTCAATAGAGTATGAATTATTTGTCACTCTCTTCACCGTATTAAAATTTAAGTAGAATGAATTTTATCGTATTGGGGTTGAATATATGAGTGAAACAAAAAGCAATTTTAACAAAACAAAAAAAAAAAAGCATAGTATATATATTAAATAGAATAACGCAAAAATATATTAATTGAAGATTGCAATGCTTTATGAAAATGCAATTTTATAATAAGCATGAATAAAAATACATAGTATATATGTGTATAATAATGGGCTTGCATTACATTGCAATTGATTTTTATAATGCAATCTCATATGCTAATTTGTATAATGATAATATTATGGGGGAAAAAAAAAATAATTGAGTCAACGTGGCCTTGATTCAACGACAGTTTTTAAAGTATATATCACACCTGGGATGCGATGTGCATATACGAATGAATTGTAATGCACCATGTTTATAATTTTAATAAAATATCGAAGTTGAAATAAATTTAGTATTTATACATTTATAGTGTTTCTTTGTGAAAATAATTAGTGTTAATTTTTTCATTGTAATAATTTAATTTAATATTATTATTGAATGAATGTCTTTTTATATAATAAGAAGTTTAGTGCCATAGTATATAATCTGGTAAATAATTTAGAGAGTACATAAGTAGTGGAAAAAGATATAATTATAATTTTGTTGGAAAAAAATATTTTTCATGTTTAAAAAAAATTATTTGATATTAATTTTTTGCAGGTTTGATATTTTTTTTTTCATCACATTATTTTACTTTTTTATATTTTTAATTAACTATATCAAAAACATATTTTTATTTATTTGTTTATATACAAATTATCAGTCACGATTTGCATTTGTTTCCAGCAATATTTTTATCATATACATTACATCATTTATATTTTTCATTTTCAGTGATGCACGTCATGTGGAATAGACAGAGTTCACATTGTAGGTACATTTGATTGATGAAATAAATGTCAATCAGAGAAGAGAATGAAGATCAGTGCAACGAAGCACCGCGACCATCTATAAATAATTACATTAATGATGCAGATGATGTTTGGAATACGATAATAGCAAGATTACCAGCTACTGCATTAATTCTACGTGATATGGAGGAGGTTATTAATGATGCACAAACTCTTCTCATACATTTAAAAACAAAAACAAATTCACAGAATATTGGTAAGTTCACAATAAATTAATTAAATTATTTAAATTTCCATTTATTTTCATTTTCTATTTCTGTATTTAATTTATTTTTTTATTATAAATTCTACAATTAATTATTTTTATTATAGAACCTCATCGATTACAATCATCAATCGTCAATGACACCAGCCACAACACATCAATTAAATCAACTAAATCTCCAAACGTAATCAGAAAAACAATGACTAATAAATCAATTCAATTTAATAATTTGAACGATTCAATTACGATTAATCATACTTGTAAAAGTACTGATAGTCTTGATGAATGGAATGAATTAGTCGGTGAAAAAAAAATGGACTCATCACGTCCCACAACTGTTACTGCAATTCATTCACCATCATCTTCTTCATCGTCTTGTTTATTCCACAATGCACAATCAACAAATGCATTTGGTATGTCAGTTTAAACATTAAATATTTTTTATTTCTTTAGTATTTATTTTTTTTATATACAATATTATTATTATTATTATCATTATTATTATTATTATATTATACTATAGTAGTTTTTTAGAGCAGGTAAAAGTTGGAAAGTCAATGACTGACGATGCATTATATGAAATTGGAAAGATTAATGCATTGAATTATGATGGTCAAATGAAAAATTATGAGAGTACTATTCCAATAATGAAACAAGCCAAGGAGGTAGTGAAAAATATTGGTGTTAAAATGCCAACGTTGACTATGAAAGATTTAGTATTAGCACCGATAATACCACGAGTTTGCTCTCACGTTGGTGATACAGCAATAAATAATTTACATCGATTGTCTAATGAAACAAAGGCACAGAATATTAATGTAAAATCAGCAAGACAAAGATTATTATCATCATCTGCATCAGAAAAACCATCAGCAATACCACGACGAATTTTTGATAAACGTATAGTTATTTATAATTTATTATTTATAGAAAATTGTTGGGTATATAAAATTAATTTTTAGTTCGTCGTTTTAATGATAAAATATGTATGATTTTATTTTAGCTTCGACTCATTGAAAAAAATGGATGTAATATAAATTCACTGTGATTTATTATTTAAAGTTGGGTAAAAAGGAATATCCGTCGTGCGATGTATATAAATATATGGGAGGGAAATGAAGTTGAATAATGAAAGGAGGTTGTTAATTGCAGAGAGTGAAAATAATTAAAACTGCAAAAGGTTTTATAATTTGATATGGAATAATTTAATTGGCATCAGCATTTTGATACATATTTTAAAGTCTTTAAAATGGGTCAAGGTATTTTTGTAACAATCCATGGCAATTTTCCTGTTCGTTTAAATAACCAATAATCATAAATGAATTTTCCAATAATTAGAAGTATAGCTGTGGCAAGAATAATATTCAATATGTCAAGTGGATGAAGAAAAAATTCATTGTCATTTGGCATTACACAAATTTCCGTTCTCGTTAAATCTTTAATTAATTTTCTCGAATTTTCACCATCATTCATCAATAAATTACACTTTATATCGTGTATATCTTTTATAATATTTGTATATCGTAATAAAAGATCCTAAAATAAAAGTAAAAAAATGAATAATGAAAATAATTGAAATAATTTTATTTGCTATGTTTATTTATAAATTTAGTTATTTATTTTTTTACTTGGAATCCTGGTGTGAAGAGACAATCACATGTCCAAGGATTATTTCCTAGGTAAATACTAACAGCATTTTCACCTTGAACTAAAACATTCTCCAATGCGTACGTGGGCAACTAAAAAAAAAATAAATATTCAAAAGTATAAAATTTTATTAAACAAAAAATATTTAATCAATGAATGAATTAAATATTTATTATTACTTACATCAGCTAATTTATTTCCACGCAAACTAAATACTCTAAAGTGCTCGAGCCAATAGCTACCATCCAAAATTGTAATTGATTCAATTAAATTATTGTCCAAATAAAGATCACGAACTTCTTTGTAAATTGGATTTGTGATAATTTTCGTTAAATCAGAAATCTAAAAATATAAATATCTTCAATGAATAAATTATATATATTAATATACATATACATATAGATTTATATATATATATTAATAATAATAAAATTGATTTAATTTACTTTATTGCCAGTGAGATAAAGTCGAGTTGTATTTTTAGGAATAAAATCTGGCATTTCTTCAAGTCCTCGATAACTACAATTTACTGCAACAAATGCCATTAATTGTCGTTTATTATGTATTTGTTGATGATAATTTCTAGGCACGACAACATGAATTAATTCACAATCACAAATAGTTTGTTTGCATTCATTCCTCAAAGTCTATAAATAAATAAATAGTACAAATTAATAAATTAATTTTTTATTCAATCAAAAAATCGAATTTTTTTTTCGTGAATTAATTTGTAGAATTAATGATTAATTTACCGCAATAATTTCAACAACAGCAAATAATGGTCGTCCTTCATATGGTGAAGTGCAATGTAATTTTTCTTTATCTTCAATTTTTACAGCTAATGAATAATTATTTATATTTAAAATCCATGACATGTTGTAATTACATTTCCATGGATTTCCAGCTAAATAAAGTTTATTAAGTGAAGTAATATTGAATGACTGTGGATTTATTTTTGTCAATGCATTATTTCTTAAGTCTATAGTATGAGACAATGATAAATATTTAAATACATCATCCGGTAAAGTGTCAAGTTTTGTTTCATTAATACGAATTTCCTGAAAATAATTAGACAAAAATAATAATTTTATTTATTATTAATTCAAATAAATGTAGAGTTGAATAAAAAAATATTTACTCTAATTTTAGCATCAGCCGGAAATGACGTAATAATTGTTATTAATTTCCCACGTAATATTAAAAGTGCTCTCAAATTAGGAAATGTTTTAATTAAATTACGAGGATCGACAATTAATTTTGAACTATTACGAATTGTTAATTTTAAAATTGAATCATATTGTATCATTTCTGTATTCAACATAAATAATTTACTTTTTTCATCGTTACAAAAATTATAATTGCCAATACACTCGAGATGATAATCATAATTTATTAATACACAATTTTTTAATTCAAATTTTTCTTCAAATATCACACACGAAGAGTTCCCATTGTTGTCATGAATTGCGGATAAATATTTAAGATTCAGAATAATTATTAGACATCTGCAATGTGAATATAAACAAATATATTTAGCTATTAATATTAAAAAAAAAATTAAAATGATTATAATTTTATTTATAGTTAGAAGAGAATTAATTAATTTAAGTTTTTTATTTTATTCTTATAAATATATTTGGTGAAATAATTATTCCAGTTGTTTCATTTTTATATATTCTATTCACGGACTTGACCTTTGTATTAAATATTATTAGCTGAATTCGTCTCTATTTTTATTTGTTATAAACATACATTGTAAATTATTCAAGTGAATCGTTATCTGGTCTTTCATTCTATTTTTTTTTTTCACACTCAAGAGTAAGCGCATATTCATACGTCAAATATTTACATACTCAGTGCTGATGCGTCGAATATATATGATGTATACATATGTATTTTATGTACATACAGTGTTTACTTCGTCATTATGAGTATTTCAACTTGATGAAGAAAACGAAACGTCAACGTCAAATTATGAAATTAGAGAAAAAAAAATTTGAAGAAAAAAATAAAAATTAATTTAAATTAAAAAAAAAAATTTGTTGCTTTGATAATAATTATTTATATGTAGAATTTCAGTGTTTTTGTGAAAAATTTGAATAATTAATTGAAATTGGAAAATTCAAAGATAAATTATTTTCAAAAAAAAATTATTTAAAAATGAGAAATAATTTTATAATAAAAGCCTCATTTTTTTTATTCAAACTTTCATAATTAATTCGAATTTTTTAATAATTAAAAAATTATTCCATGTATTAAATCACATTAGCATTAAAATTAAACAATTATATTTACATGCAAATAAATAAAAATTAATCAATTATAATTATACTCACTGTAAAATTATATTTTTTATTCCAAAATTCGCCATGGAAAATAATTTATTTCAAATAATTCTCACTTTATTTTTATAATTAAAATATTAAATGATAAATAAATATATATTTAATTATTCATTTATTTATTATATATCACTTTGAATAATGTGGAAAATATTGAGTTGGAAAAATGAATACTGAAGTCTGACTTGTTGAGATGCCAACAAGTCTTTGACAAACAGGTGCGATATCTACTTATATTTTATAGAGTATATTTTTCGTTCTTAACACATATCATCTACTAAGTTATGTACATACAACTAACTACAATATATACATAATATATCATACACCAATGGAATTAAAAAATAAATAGCATATGGCGAGCAGAAAAATGTGCTCTTAGTTATAAATACTGTAAAAATTCTGTTATACATTTTAATAAAATAAATAAACATTCCAGGAAATTTTATCGACATTTAATCATTTAAATTTACAGATTATATATTAATTTAATGATAATAATAAATAATAGAGTGTATATATAGTAGAGTCTAGTTGGGTAAATAATATGTTTATGTGACTAATGCTTCTGATGTGCAGCTCGTGATATTTTTTGTTTTGTTTTGATTACTTTTATGACAGTTTGTGATGATAAATTCTCAACTGCGGATATGCGCTGGGGATTCATATTTGATTTGAATTTTTGATAAAAGGGAAATTGAATTTTTATTGATTTATCTTGGAATTTATGTGTGTTGAAATGTAAATGTGTATTTTCCAATTATACCTTCATTTTCGTCCTTTATCTGTTTTTATTTTTGGACGTATATCAACTATTTTTTTTTATTATTATTAAATTATGTGTAATGAAAAACACATTTTTTTTACCCAGTGTTTAACCTGAAACTTGAAATTTTATATATATAAAAATGAATGAGAATAAAAATTTGTTTATATTAAATAAAAAAGCATATTAAAAAAAATTTGTATATTGATAAAAGAAATTTATTTTCATAATATTTGACGTATATTTGTTCAATTCAGGATAAATGTGCTAATAATAAATATATCAATTATTATTAATTAATTTTTAAATAATTCAAAAACTATTATTCCATCAGAAGCGTTTACTGCGCCATCTGCAGACAAATCTCACGTGTTTTCTGGCGTCCATTTCCATATTTCAAATACTAAAACAACGGAATAACGAAAAGGATTGAATAACCGACAACCAATCAGCACACATCTTCCTCCAAAATGATAAATGATTGGTTGACGAGCCTTTCTAATATTCCAATTTCATCTGAATAGGAATTCGGAATTGAAATAATATTCTAGCCGCATTTCTCCAAACTGCGTAACAAACATAACATTATTAAAAACATTAATTAACAAATAAATAAAAAGTGATATAACACTATAAAATAAAAATAAGAAACTCTTACCTCAGGGAAAGGGTTAAAGTCGTAAAATTTGAAAGGTAATTGAGGTTAAGAAACAAAATAAGACAAGCACTCAGAGACAAGTGTGATTGTAGCGTCTTTTTAGTGTGTATGTAGGACGTACAGTCACGTTAAAAACATTCCTATCTGCTAATAGACATACTGTTAATATAAAGGTAATTATTAAATTTTTCTTTTGTATTTTCTATTAATTATATATAATGATGAGAATTTTATTCACGAGAAATTTTTTTGTAATGCTTTTGTATTTTATTTCAGCATAATGTCAGGTATTGCAAGTGCTAGATTAGCTGAAGAGAGAAAGGCATGGAGAAAAGATCATCCATTTGTAAGAAAAATTCATATCTTTAGTTAGTTTGATATTTTCATTTTATTTTTAGGTTATGCATTGATTTATATTACCATGTATTAATTCATTTATCGTAAAAAATCTATTGATTTTGGGCTTGATGAGAGAAAAGAATTTTTAATTAATTGTTTTTGATTTATATGTGTTTGATATTGTGAAATTTTAGGTTAGGATTCACACAAATTTATTGATATTAAAGATAAAATATTGCTGCAAAGTATTAAATTTAATATTGTATTTAATTGTAAATTATATCGAAATCTGAATTTTATCTTTTGCTGATTGCTCAAATTAGTCGTTATTAATTATATTATAATTTTTGATTATTTTTTTCGTAATTATATTATTTTTTTTTTATTTAGGGATTTGTTGCTCGTCCAACGAAAAATCAAGATGGTAGTTTGAATTTGATGAGCTGGGAGTGTGCTATACCTGGCAAGAGATCTGTATGTAATTTTTATTACAACTTTACAATTTATTTTGTATATTAATTAATTTATTTATTATATTTTTCTTTGAATTGTGATTGATTTTATAATTTATTTTGTTTATAGACACCATGGGAAGGTGGTTTGTACAAATTGCGCATGATATTCAAGGATGATTATCCATCTAGTCCGCCAAAGTGTAAATTTGAGCCACCACTATTCCATCCAAATGTTTATCCATCTGGTACCGTTTGCTTATCGCTCTTAGATGAGGAAAAAGATTGGAGACCGGCTATTACAATTAAGCAGATTTTGTTAGGCATTCAGGATCTATTGAATGAGCCAAATGTCAAAGATCCAGCTCAAGCTGAGGCTTACACCATTTATTGGTATGTTTTTAAATGCCAATTATTGTTTATTACAATTTTTAATCATTTTCTAAATATATTTTACTTGAATGTTTTTTTTTTGTTTGTTAATTTTACAGTCAAAATCGCTTAGAATATGAAAAACGTGTTCGAGCTCAAGCCAGAGCAATGGCACCTCAAGAGTATGTACATTTTAAATCTTAATTAATTCGTAATTACTATAATGATAATATAAATGAAATATAATAATATAATTTTTTCTTTCAATTTCAAGGGCACAACTTTGAAAAATAAAACCACGTGGCTAATCCACTGCAAGAAAATTATGGAATGTCATGAACAACAGGATAAAAAGTAAAGAAAAATTAAACGCCACATTCATTATCTTGGTTCTGAATATATACATGTCTTTCACATTAATGATTAATTAAAAAAAAAGGAAAAAAAATTATCCAAATTTATTGTCAGCGTCGAATTCAATCATTCACAATTTCCATTTATCAGATTATTTTGATAAATATAACGACATAATCGACTGAAAAATAACTTATCATAATTATTAATTCTTTATTACTCTCGGTGTAAAATATTAATTAATGAAAGTGTTTAGAATCAAGCACAATTGAGTGACCCTAATGTAAGATAAAGGAAATAATAAACTTTTTTTTTTTCGTCATGGCGTATTCTCAATAATATTACTAATAATAAAAATAATTTTAAACAAACAATTTCATCTACTATAAAATTTTAGAAAATATCAGGACATGCAGTATAGTAATAATATACATATATATATATATCCCTGTAATTAATTTCAATTATTTCCTATGCTATAATCTCACCATTTATTTCACAGTAAAATGGAAATAACTTAAAATTTTCCTGTAAAAATAATTAAAAAGAAAATGAAACAAAAATAAATTGACTTCACTGTTTAGTAAATTTGTTTTTTTTGCTATATCTTGCGAGAATTATTGATATTATTTCACTCATGCGCGCTTCAATCTTACAAACACTCATACACTCATACACTCACACATCCATACATACTTCGATGTTTATACACTAAAGTGACGTCATTAAACAATTATAATCAGTTGATCTTTGATCGTGTCGTGTTCATGTACTTTATTCTACTATTATTATCATCTTAAATATACATTAAAATTTTATATTAACAATATTTCAATACAACAGAGTGAATAAACAAATAATATTCAATTTTTTTTTTAAATACAAATTCACAATGTCAATGAAAAAAATTAAACTTCACAAAATTAATACCGGTATTATTACATCGTGTGTTGTGGGTTTTGCATTATCATATTATGCATATATGGTAGAGACTGCAAAGGAACAGGATCATACTTACGAGGCAATGTGTGATATTAGCGAGCACGTGAGCTGTACAAAAGCCTTCATGTCTGAGTAAGCATAAAAATAGAACGTGGATATAAATTGTCATTGAATTAAATTAATGAGGCATTTGTATAGCAATAATAATAATAATTATTATTATTGTTATTATTAGTATAATGCAATGTAATATATTTTATGAATGATTTGTATTTTATATTTTGTTTTTTATATTATTGACATTCATATTTATTATTTTATAGATATGGCAAAGGATTTGGAATAATTGAAAAAAATTCAATTTTCTATCAACCAAATAGTGTTTATGGTATTGGATATTATGGAATAGTAATAATAACAAGTATGATATATATTTATATATATTTTTGTTTGTTAATAATATTTTAATATAATATATTTATTTATATTTATGTCGTTGATTTAATAATTTTGTTCTTTTTTTTTTTTAATAAAAAATAATTATAATATATTACAGGTATTTTCAACGACTATGGTCATGCTGTTGCACTTATGACCTTGGCAATAGTGTCAAATATTAGTAGCATTTATTTAGCTTGGATTCTTTATTTATTAAATGACATTTGTGTCATTTGCGTTAGTACATATGTTGTAAATGGTATTATATTAATTTTTAGTTATCAAAAATTACGACTTGTCACACAAACACGTAATGTTACGTCTCAGCCGATTACAAAAAAAAAATTACACTGAGTGACTTTTCAATTGTAAAATTTATATATATATATAGTTGATTTAAAAAATTAGAAAACAAACAAAGTATTATATAATAAAATTTAAATGCAATTGTGCGACATTTCATAAATGATGATTTAACTTTTTGTTTTATATTCTTTTTTAATCTGCGCTAATAATAAAATTCAATATTTCATTAAGCAAGATAAACATATTCATTTATTATGTAAATCATAAATTAATTATTAATTTATAAATATGTGTTTATAAATACACACATATATTATATGTATATAATTAAAATTTTAATGCAAATGGTTAAAAAAAAAAAAGAAAATTACGTTAACATTATTTGTCATATTGTCATAATATTAATTGTTCACATTTAAGTATTTGAATAATTTTCGTCATTATCGCTCGGCCATTTATGTCACGTAATTATATATAGTTTAATATCTATAAACCAAGATAAAAAATATGTATATATGTATAAATTTGCTCAATATTCAGCTTTATATAAGTCTCTATTGCTGCGATTAATGCTCGCAAGAATTCCTGGACTTTTTAATGGTGGTGTTTCATCTAAACGATTTAATTGTGTATTAGATTTATACGGTGTTCTATGCGAATAATCTCGTGTACCATTTGTACTTGCTTCAAGTACATTAAAACTCTTGCTACGTGACAGCGATGATTTGTATGTACGTTCTGGTTTAGCTGGTATTGGCATTGTATCATGTATTTGTGAATTATTATTAACAGCATTTTTAATTGATATATTTATCATACTGCCATAATGACGTGATTGATTTGATTTCGTTGATTGTTCACGCGATTGTTTATTGTGATGATTTATTGACGGTGTCAAACGATTACGATTTGATGATGATGATGATGATGGTGATAATAATGTTTTTGAATGATTAACCAAATGTAATTTACGGGGTAATGTTTGTGTACTTGTAAATTGTTCATCACGCTCATAATCATTGGCCAATCGACTTGCTGATTTACTAAAACGTCCAAGTGACGTTGATTCAATATTGTAATCATGATTATTTATTGTGTCACGATCAATAATTCGCGTTCTTCCATGCTTTTTACTATTGCCATGACTAGCATTACGATCATGTGTATTTCTACCTGTAAATGATTCTTCAATGTAATATCTGTGTACAGGTGTTACAGAATCATTGCGACCATATTGATCATAATTTGCAATATGACCATTTAATCTTGTTACTTTAATTGTTTTGGTCACAGGACTAGTTGTAGAATTACGCGGTGATCGCGGTGGTCTTTCTGGTGTTTTACCATTTATTTCATCGCGTTTATTTATTTCTGGTATATTTTTATCAATAACATTGTATTGAAGATAAGTTGAATTGTCATCAGTTTGTGTTAATTGTGATGTTGAGCTTATACCGGATTTTTTTGATTTATTATTACGTTCTGTTGATGCAGAACGTAATTTATCAACAAGTTTACGGAATGATTCACCGATTTTTGATTTTCTTGATGTCCCATGATGACCTTTTGGCGATCGTGATCTTTTATTCGAACTTGATTTTTCACTTCGTACTTTTTCGGTTTTTCTTTCACGTCGCAATGGCGGAGTTAATGATATTTTTATAACCGGTGATGTTGAACGATATCGTTGAGTTGGACTGTACATTGTTTGTGTTTGACGGGTTTCAATATTATCAAATCGTCCGTGATCATGAATATCTCTGTTACGTTTTTCCCAAGTTCTTTGAATGACCTGCACTGGACTTGTGCCACGTTCTAGATTTGAATTTTTGTCTTCATTATTTGAAATTATCTGTTGAATAAAATAAAAATAATTATCAAACTTATTTTTTTATTCATTCATTCATTCATCACTTTCAATATTTCTTTATATATTGTTGTAGATATTATGTTATTAATGGAGAGAATCGTTTGAAAAATATCAATATGATAATTTAAAATCCTCATACACAAAACAATATTCAATAATTCATTTTATCATCAAAACAAATTTTAGTGAATAATATTTTTCTCCATGTCATTTGGATATAAATAAATTATGTATAGGTATGAATCTCTTACTTGCTGTCGAACTCGACGACGTATTGGTGGTGAGGGTGGACTCGAACGTTGTTGGAACTCATGACGATTATGTGTCGTTTCATAATTACGAATATAACCAGTTTCTTTTGTTGACTTTAAAGTATCCATTGATCTGTGGGGTGTTTCATGTGTGCTATAACCATTGCTTCTCTGTGTTTCAATTATACAATGCGATGGCGAACTAGATTCGCCATTATTGTTTTGTTTATCTATCAACAAAATAAAAAAATAAATAAATAGTTTTATTATTTTTTTTTTTTTAAATTAATTGTAAAATAAAAAGTTTTTATTTTACCCGATGCTTGATATCTTTCTGACCACTCACTGATTCCATGAAAATATCCTCCAGTTGTGCCTGAACCTGTTCCTTTAGATGTAGTCTTGCGTTGATGATGCGACTGTTGATGATGTTGTTGCTGTTGTTGTTGTTGTGGTTGTGATTGTGGCTGCTGTTGTGGCTGCTGTGGTGACTGTTGTTGATGTGAACGATAATGAAGATTTGATGAGTTTGATGAACTACTTTTATATTTACGATCTCGTGGAATGCAAGATTTCATTGTGACATTTATAAAACTGGTATTTGCTGCAGTTTGAACAGGCGGGATATCATGTTCGATGGAACCGTGAGATGATCTTGATTCACTACCAAAATGACTCTCCAGCCATTTTGATGTTTCAAATTTTCTCGCTTCATCTTCTTGCTCTGGATCCAGTGGCTTTTTTGTCAAGGCATCTTTACGATTTAATGTATCGTTTTCAGTTGGAGAACCTGCGTAAATATTCATTCAAAGAATAATATTATTTTACAGATAAAAAAATTTTTAATTGTCATTAAAATTAGATAAATTATAGGGAAAATTATTTTTCTGGCTTTTAAATTACGAACGACATCGAATTAATAAAATTAATAATTGTTTGAAGACTTCAGGGTTTTATTTCTCATTTAGCCAAGAGTTATATAAATTTAAATGTTAGTTAAAATTTTGACCAAATAGGCAATTAGAAAATAATTCACTAAAATTGCCTGACAATTTGAGGAAAAAAATCTTAAATTAATTTTAATTTTCAATAAAATAAATTCAGTTGCATTCATAAATTATTTTTTTTTTATATTTGGGGCTATTATTAATCATCGAAACAATTAATAGTATCTAATAATATGACATATAGTATTAAAAAATTCAAATTAATTTTTAATTAGGAAAAAAATTTTAAATTAATTTTAATTTTCAATGAAATAAATTCAGTTGCATTCATAAATTATTTTTTTTTTATATTTGGGGCTATTATTAATCATCGAAACAATTAATAGTATTTAATAATATAACATATAGTATTAAAAAATTTAAATATTAATGCAACAAAATTTTTTTTTGCAGCTAATTAATTTGTTTTTGCTTCAATTAATTTTATTTTTCAACGTGTAATTTTCTTTTTAGGTAAATGATAGTTACCATTAGGTTTTTGGATCCACATTGTTCTCATGGTTGTAGATGGAGGTGGCCAATCACCCACTCGATTACCTTCTGTTGTCTCAGAAACGTAACGCATCTCTCGATTGATTACTTCGCCATCCAATACATAATCAACAATGTCCTCATTGCGTTTCTTGATAAATTTTTGGGAGCTCTCGCGCCTCGTTTCCGTTGGCTCATCGTTGTCTTTTAAACCATTAACGTGATCAGGTGTGTCCCTAATCTGCAGCCGATATTTAACATTGCTTAAAAAAATAAAAGAATAACAAAATATTCGATATAATTTTATATATTAACAGTGTAATAAAATTAATTTACCTCTTCATGTGTAACACTTGTTTTAGTTTCAGTTACAATAGCACCGTCGGATTTTAACTCATTACGTTCATGTTTTTCCTCGGTGTCAATAACTTTACTTGACTTTGTTGTATGTTGAATAACACGTGGTCCACTCTCGGTGGATAATTGTTTCGATGATTCAGCGAGAGCTTGTCGTAAATCACGTGAATTATTATTTCGTATTGCTTGTTGATAAGCCTAAAAAATAAAATAAATATTTATAATTTATATTTCGCATTAAAATTCAATTTTATATTCAAATTTATTTTTCATATTTCCATTAGTATTTTCAACATTTATTTTACATATAAAAATTATAAATTATTTATATATTTTAAATATAATTTCCGCAGTTAATTCGTGTTTCTCAATCGAAAATATTTCAATAAATTCAAATAAAAAATATATAAAATAAAATTATTATTTAAATAAAATGAGGAAAAAAAATTTTTTTTCTTCATTATATTATTATTTTATTAAATTAATAATTATTATGAATTTATCAACGAAATATTTTCAGATCACCGTGTATATTCCTCCATAGATACCTATGAATATTATTAAACCTATGGCTGTCTATACATATATAATACATATATATATCTACATTGTCTACAGGTAAATATCAAATGAAACAGGTTTTGTGTCTTTCAAGTATTCGGCAAGATGTAAAAAATAAAATAAAATAAAGATTGTCGTGGCGTGGGCTTCTGTATACAATTGACGTTAAATTATAACATTAATAATTTTATTACAGTCGCAAAAATAAAAAATAAATTAAACAATCATATAAATAAAAATTATAAAAATTTCTTCATTTGAAATTCACCTTGATTTTTTGGGATTCAATCCCTTTTGCGCATGAAAATTAACACACGGGCACCTTCAATTTCACTTTTCTCTCCTTCGATCTCAACACAGAATGGCGCTGGTGAGTGTAAGGTAGATATACGATATATAGTGGTACCTGTTTCGTGGACGTTTCGCAATGCATCACTCTCGCGCGGTAAACATATTCCATTCGCCATACTCTCTTTTATCTCTTGAATCCTGCCTTCGTTATTCGACGAGAGTGAGCCGTAAAAAGAGGGGAAAAGAGGAGCGAGTGAGCGAGTTGAATGAGTGAATGAGATATATGTACACGAGTACATAACGTGAAAGATGCATATTATATAGTTTATATATTTACAGATACTGTATAGGGGAGGGTGGGGCTGTTATGGACCTGCTGCAGTGATTTTTATTGTTTTGCTATACTCTTTGAAATACCTGCATAATAACAATGCAATATTGTTTATGAAAGTATCTATCTATATTAGTAACTGTTAATTACTAGATATATTTTCTAAATATCTAAAAAATTGTAGTTACAAATTTAATTGTAAATAAATCACCAAGGAATAATTAAAACTTATATAAATATAGTCGTTTTTTGTGCGCCAAAGTCTGCTCTATATTTTACTTTTTATATATCTATGTCTGAAACGTACGGTATAGACGTGAGAAGGCTTGGAAAATAAAAATTTTTGAATCTATATAGAATAATGTTTTTTCTGGTTTGTTCTAATACCACGAAATATAATGGGCTTATATTATGATAGATAAGTCATCAGAAAATTATGGAAACCTATGACAATATGATCGTTTTTTGTGTGCCAAAGTCTGCTCTATATTTTACTTTTTACATTTCTATGCCGGAAACGTACGGTATAGACATAAAAAGGCTTGGAAAATAAAAATTTTTAAATCTATAGAATAATATTTTTTCTCCGGTTTGTTCCATTACCATTGAATATAATAGGATTATATAATGATAGATAAGTCATCAGAAAATTATGAAAACCTATGACAATATGGTCGTTTTTTGTGCGCCAAAGTCTGCTCTACATTTTAGTATTTATATATATGCATCTAAACAGTATTGTTTAGCCGTGAGAAAGCTTGAAAGATGATAAAATCCGTGAAAATTTTTTTCTCAGTATAATCACTCTAATATGTAAATATTGTAATATAATATACGTAACACATCGAAATAACTTTGCATGCGTTCATTTCTATTAATATCAAAGTGTATATATACATATACATATATATCACCTCGTCGGTAATGTCGCCAAACTGTCGCCGATCCTCGGTTTCAAGGAGTTCCTCCACTTCTTCTCTACTCTTTACAACCGTTTCGTTGAGCTCTTTTTGAACGAGTCGACCAGCGCTGCCATTCCATTCGATCTCTTTCGGTTTATCGTCACCATTTTTTCGTCTCTAACAATTATAATTACACATATACAATACTTATATAGAGATAAATTAAATAAAAAATTGTAAAAGTCAATAAAATATATCGTTATAAAATTTTCTATCAAACTTTAAAATAAATTTATTGAAGTTATCATGAAAATTTATTGAAATATATAATAAAAAAAATTATTTTACCTCCTGAGTGGTATGCTCCTGCTGTTCAACATCCTCCGTTGTGTTGGTAGTAACGAGGGGACCAGAGTCCTTGATGACCTCGCCGTCCTCCAGAACCACCTGACGTTTCACTCTCGTCTGAATTTGGCGCGTTGTCGTTATCTCCTTTTTCTTACGCGTTTCCCATTCCTCTGTAAAAGGAAATTTATATGTATTAATTGTGAAAACTTTTATAATTTTAAATAATTGTTACAGAATTATTTATGTGGTTACCTTCTTTGATTGTTGCGATTGGATTTTCATGGTCGATCTAAAAATAAAATTTATGGAAATTAAAAAAAATTATTATAAACGATAAATAATGGTAGAAATGTTTAATGGACGAATTTGACGACAATTGAGACAAAATTAAATAGAACAAAAAAAAAATAACTATTATTATTATAGTAAGATGTAAAATATTTTTTTTAATAAAATATAAAATTAAAAATTCGACTAATTTTTTCTATTTTTTAATTAAAAAGAGAAATATTTGAGAATATAATCATAAACAATGAAGATAATTGAGACAAAATTAAATAGAAGAAAAAAAAATAACTATTAATATTATGGTAAGATGTAAAATAATTTTTTTAATAAAATATAAAAATAAAAATTCGACTAATTTTCTCTATTTTTAAATTAAAATTATAAATATTTGAAAATAATTATAAACAATAAATATAAATTATGTTCATTACATTCTCCATCAGAATTATAATAATAAATCCAACATAAATAAATATAATATTAAAATAAAAAGCTAGAAAAAAAATTTCCAACTATTTTCAATACTTCGTTTAATAATTTATCACAATAAAAAATAGAAAAAGGTTTCAATAATTATTGTTTATATCTCCAATTATTCTTTGTCTCCAATCACTCCAGATACATTCAAAAATACCTTATACTACACTCAATAAATTTAATCCACTACCCTAAATAATTAATAATCCAAAAATAATCATTAAAACAAAAAATTAAAAAAAATATTCTCACAAGTGTGCCAGGATGAATGACAGCAGCAGGCGGTCTTGCCTCGTATCTTCGCGTTGAAATCACTTCCATACTGATTGTGTCGTAACACGCGTGCAATCACCCAACTCACACTTAAATCCAATGTCGTTGTATTCTTAATTTTTCTTTTTTTTTTTTTATATTTTTCAATTCCTTCCTTTTATTTTCTTCCTTCTTTAAACTATTCTGCCTAGAAAAAAAAAGAAAAATAAAAATAAATATTATACTCACATACATGCCAGACTATTAAACATATAAAAACAATAGATATATATATTATTTATATACTATACATAGGGATTTTAAATACACATTATACTTTTATCCATACATATTTGTATAGATTTATGTATAAACAAATGATGAATATAAATACATATGATAATTCATGAGGACTGACGTAAATAATTTAAAATCATGTGAAATCACACACACACGTTGTTGTGATTACTCTTTTTTTTTTTCTTTTCTTTATTTTTTTACATTCAGAACGCGCGATGACCGAAGGACGCGTCACGGTCCCTAAAGTGGCAATCGCCTGTGTATATATTTATTTATTTATATGTATATATATATATTTATGTAGTCACCATATATACATGACAACTTGATGGCCATTTCTCTGTCACCCACTCAACGACACACATATAAAGAAATATACACAAACATATCGAGGATATTTATTTTATAATTGAATATAAAGAAAACGAAAAAATAAAATCGAAATATTAATTCATTATCTCTAATTTGTTTTTTAATTATTAAATTAAAAATAACTAAAGTAAACAAATGTAAAAATTTGTGCATACTCTTGTATAAATGACATTAATAAATAAATAAATATTCGACAGATATTTTATTTATTTATATATACATTTGTGTGTATAAAAATGTACATTGACTATTGTACATTTTTGTATGATGTCAGAGATGTCGCATGCGTCATTATCTCGCCTTTTATATATATTTATATGTGTATATATATATATGTGTTCAATGATGAATAAACGGATTTTTACACCTACATGTTTAAATATACATTACCCATGAATTTTTGTTATGAGCGCGTTATGTACTTTTGTGTATTTAAAGTTATTTAATGATATTTTTTTTTTCAGTCTGTCTCGTAAGTTTCTTTTTTCTTTTTTATGTTATTTTTTTTTTTAATGACTATAATTAAATGTGTGTATGGATAAGTGTCGCAAATACTTATGTGGAATATGTGTTGACTTGGAAAGGGTCCAGTGAACTTTCCAATTTCCTTAGGCGGTGAGACACAACCAGTTTCGCTTGTATTATATACGGTCACTTACGAATGCGGCGAATAACTCGAAGATCAATTCGATCGCTCGTGTCTTCGCAATACCGATGAAATTTCGTCAAATATATATACACAATTACACATACATATGCATACATATATATACATGTTGAATGAATTTTTATATAATATTATAAAAGCTTATTAATTGTGCCCTGAAGATAAAATTATTTATATATAAAGTGATTTTATATATTACATAAATTAATAAATAGATATTAAAGTTGGATTAATAATTTATTATATGTATATATATATGTAGTATATATTGTGATGTATATATATGTATATATAATAAGTGATCGTTATGATATTTAATGGTGGGTGGTCGTCTCTTTGGTAGTCATCGTTGCATCTATAGTGCACTGCATATTTATAATATATTTATATATTTATATATACAAGTATGTATATATGTGTATGTGTTGTGTGTGTATATAATGTACATGATTCAACACGTGACCTCGTCAAGGACGTCGCCATTTTGTTTATGGATTGAAGAAATGATATATGCGCGGTAAACTTTTATGGAAATAATTTTGCGTGATGGAAAAAAAAAAAAATTTATTTTGAAATTATAATTTTAATAATGGATGTAATTTAATGATTGATTTTATAATGTAATTAAATTTAAATTAGATAATTTTCTGAGATAATTTAACAATTATTTACATTATTTTATATGTTTATGGATATTATTTATATTTATGGATATGTAAAAGTGTATAAAAATATATATTATTGTATTTGTTTTTATGTAGGTGATAATTGGTTTGGTATATATGTATATGGGAGTTGTATATAGCTCATGAAAATATATATAAATGTGTATATTATTTGTACATAAGGTGCGGTATTTTATATAGGTAGGCGGGGAAAATACACTGTCACGTATACACACAATTTTTCATCGTTATTACACTCCTTAAAATAACATTTAGCACTAACAATAAATATTAAACACTCGCGTAATTATATTTAATTACAAAAAAAATAAATAAATAAATAAAATAAAATTTTTTTTCTATTTAATTGATGATGAAAATTATTTAAAAATAATATTTTCTATATTTAAATATGCATTATTAAATGACGTTTGTTGATTATTGAACGGTGAAAATAATAGAGAAATTTTATTCACAATAAATTTTGATCTCACCTGTTTGATTAAAAAAAAATATATACATGCATATACATACATAAAATGATGTGTCTTTAAAACTTTCACCCAAGTGCTCTTACACATAAACGTGATGACAGTAAGAAAAAAAAATATTCCCATGAATAATAAGAGATAAAAAAAAAATAAATACCACAATAACAAAAACAATTTATTTTTTTTTTCCACAAGAAAAGAATTAAAAATAAAAACTTTAATATTTAAATAGACATAAAATAATCACCAAATATCTTTTTCTTTTCCCTTTAACTTTATATATTACTTACATACATATACGGATGCACATATGTATGTATATAAAGTCTATGTATATTATTTTGAATGGAAGAGATCGTATTCGTGGCGGCGCCTACTTGCGACTGGTGAGCTTGGCATTTCTGACAGTTTACAAACGCAATGGGAGAGTATGGAGAGCGAGAGGAAGAGAGAGATTACTTGGCGCACGTTTATATACACATACATACCATTGTATGAGATTGGAGTGTGCAAAAGAGTAAAGCGCCAGAGTCTGAGAGTCTTCGAAACGTCTACAACGAATGAAAGAGGGAGAAAAAATTAATGAACGGGTTGCGGGATGAGAGGTGCAAAGAGAGGAATTGAGACCAGTCGCGGATGAAATAAAGGTAAGAAAGGGAGGAGGAATGAGAGGACTGTATATATGTATTATATATATATAGTTAGAGTACTATATTATGATATATAAGAAGCGAATGGTGGATCCTGAGGACGCACAGCCTCAATTGTATATTGAATTATATTTTTTTTAATTCATTTTTGTAATGTGATTTATATATTTAAATAATTTATTTTTTAGTCTATGTATTATTTTTTAAGTGACGCTTTTTTTTTCAGGGGGAATTTTGGGATAATTTGATGAGATTATATATTTAATTTTTATATGTAATGAGATAATATAAATTTTATTAATTCGAATTGGTTTGTATTTTTGTTTGTGTTGTTTAAATTTGATTGAATTTATTTTATTTTTTTTTTATTTTTTAGTGAATGAATGAATATTCGATTTTTATTTTTGATATTTTTAGTTTAGTTTACATAGATTTAGATAGAACATATTCAAAAAAAAAATATGGATACTTTTATATATTTGAAATAATAATTATTTGTATTTATTTTTTTAGTGTTTTGATTTTATTGAGGGGAATTATATTAAATTAATTTTGCTAAATTATTTCTCAATGTTGAAAATTTTATTGAGTATATATTTTTATATACTTGTATATATTTATGTATTTGTATATATATTCGATATGAATTAAATTGAAGTCATGTATTGTTTTTTGTTCTTTATATAGTTCATTCTTTTTTTATTTTTGTGTCAGACACTCCGAGGTCATACAAAGATTCTGTGACAGTATAAATAAATAAATAAATAAATAAATAAATATATATTTATTTATATTTTTATGTATATACTGATATGTATTTGTGTGTGTGTAGGTGTAGTGTATATAAGTATTAATAATATATGAATGGTTATTGTCCTGAAAGATTAATTGTGGCGTCAGAGTCTGAAATATATTTTTATTATTTATAATAAGAAAAAAAAAAAAAATTCGTATATGTACAATTTCTACCCGGATTTTTTGTATTAAATTTTTACATTTCAAAAACAAACGAATAACGTTAATTATCGTCGACGATAATGTTGAAATAAATATTATTAAATATTTTTTACAATTAATTGAAATTATTCCCAGCAAACGTTCAATTCCAAGTTTTAAAATATTAAAAGTCCCACTAGAAAAAATAATTATAGTAAAAAAATAAATATACTAAAAAAACCAGTAGTGCAATTTTTATTTATTCATCTATCAAAATTTATAATATCATCAATATTATAATTTATTTAAATAAAAATGATAACAATGTCATTAACAATTTATTTTCAAAGTATTCTACACCCAGAGATCTGCAATTATATATTATCAATTTTTTTCTTCTTCTAATCTCACTTCATAAATAAATTCTCTATCAATCATTTTCTTCTATTTATATTATTTATAATAATAATAATAATAATAATAATTGAATTTAATAATAATAAAATATAAATTTTTCTTATTATTATAAAATTTATAACATAAAAAAATAAATTAAAAACAAAAAGAAACATGAAATAATAATAATAATAATTGAATTTAATAATAATAAAATATAAATTTTTCTTATTATTATAAAATTTATAACATAAAAAAATAAATTAAAAACAAAAAGAAACATGAAATAATAATAATAATAATAATAATAATAATAATAATAATTCTTAAGCTAATCATTATTAATAAATAAATTAATTGACCATACATAAAAAATAGATTAAAAAATAAAAAAAAAATTCTAATACAAAATATTATTTTTATTCTCAATAATATTGCAAAATAAATGTTAAATAATAATAACAATAATAATAATTAAATTTAATAATAATAAAATAAAAATTTTTCTTATTATTATAAAATTTATAACATAAAAAAATTAATAAAAAAATAAAAAAAAAAAATTCTAATCCAAAATATAATTTTTATCCCAATAATATTTCAAAATAAATGTTCAATAATAATAATAATAATAATAATAATAATAATAATAATAATAATAATAATAATAATAATAATAATAATAATAATAATAATAATAATAATAATAATAATAATAAAATGAGCATGGTTAAAAAAAATCTTGTGTTTTCATAAATAAAATTATTTACTTATATAATTTTGTATGTAACATTGAATTTGTATTTCATAATTTTTTTTTATGTATTTTCATGAAAAAATGAAAAAAAAAAAAAATTATAAATATACATATATTTATATAAATAAAATATATTTAAATATATGTATATATATGTATATGTATTATATTGTAAAAACGGTACATAGAAAAACGACCTTCCTAAAATGATCACTTATTGTTACTCGTCTGCGCATGAATAGGTACAATGTTGTGGGCGTGACGTCCCACATAATGCGTCAACAAGTTGAGATTGCGGCCTACTACTATCTCTCTATATACATATACCTATATGGACCAGGTGCCGTGTAGATCTCCAAACATGGTTGGCATGTTCACAACGTAAATAGCAATTCGGCATACGCAGATAAGATCTTAATTTCTTTTTTATTTTCTCCCTATTTTTTTCGCCTTTTTTAATTTCTCCACTTTGAATTTATATAATTTTTTTTTTTTTATTAATTTATTATGCATGTGTATTTTATTATTATTCTGGGTTCGTTATTGTATTGTTCTTTTGTATTGAAAATATATAATACATTATATATCAGGTGAAATTGATTGGTTTATATTGGTATATATGCTTGCGCATCAGGTAGAATTGATATTTGCATATTAATTAATGGAATTAAAATTACAAATTGTGATGAGGGCAAATGTAAATTATATTGAGAAATAATTATCATAAGTATCATTCGTAATTTGAATAATACATAAAGTATACCATAAAATAATTAATACAAGTGAGAAATAAAAAATTAAAATGATATTCATAATATATTTGTAATTCTGAGAAAGAGAAAAAAAAATTTTGTTTTTTTTTATTTTGTAAGGCTGTGACATATTTTTTTCTCATTTAACATTTAAATAGAGACATCTGTTGATGACAATTTGTACTCATGATACAATTACGTAATAGTAAATTGATAATTTATTACATTATTATTTTCATTTTATATTAATTTATTTGCGACAAACGTTTTTAATATTTGTATTCTTCATTTATGTAATGAATAATTTAATAGTTTATTCAACTCAAGAAAATACCACTCATAACCTCAATAAAAAGTCGTATGTATACAGCCAATAATTACTGCAACATGAAATTTCTTCATTCAAATCGCAAAATAAATTTCAAATATTGGCGGTCATGCGCCTCATCCTACTGCGCATATCCTAAGTAACCATCATACGCCCGAAATTACTGCGCACATATGTAAGAAAAAAAAAACAACGACCAAACCCAACTTATCAAACCTAACCTCATTCTATTACAAAGTACATTCAAATAGTACATATGCATTTGCTGATTTCACTCTATTACATAAACATAATATATAACCACACATATGTAATGTAAATAAAACGTATATAAATATACATATATACAAATACACACATAACCTATCAAAATCAAGTTAGCAATTCGTGAACATCAGCCCAACAAAGTTTACGTCGCCTTAAAACTTTTCATATTCATAACCTCAAATATCAAAATGTTCATTGTTTTGTACGCACAGAATTATCATCACGATTACTCTGTGTCAGTACATTCAGTTCACAAGTTACAGCAAAGAGTACGCAAGTCGTTAAATGTCTTTTTACATTCACAAATATATCATTTTCATTTACGTTTCTAACTTGCTATAAGCGCATGACTATATACCATTAATACATATACACACATTGCCAAAAGAATCTATTAATCGTAAATACGCAGTTATTCAACAACGATATTTTTTTTTCCTTTCTCCATATCAACGCAGTTGTTATTTACTATTGGAGAATTGTGCATTAAAATTTCACCGGTGTTGTGTGAAAGTACATATAAATATATATATATATACATACACGTTATCATTTGTATTCTCAAGTGTTGATAATAATTTTGCATAATAATAATAATAATATAATCTGTTATTATTATTACATTGTTTATTTTTATTCTTTTAATCAACAATACGACTTGGATTTATATACAATTGTATCAGTGGGATATATAGTATTGAGTGAAAAAAAAAAATATTACAAAAATTGTAAAACTATTGGTTGAATATGTCGACGAGAGACACTTTTATACATCTTGTAGCCGGCGGGTAGGTCTGATTATTTTTTTATTTATTATTTAATATATATTTATATATTTTACTCATTATTATTGCATGGTATAAACATATTTATATATAAATGTATATAAATGTATTGTTGTAGTATATAATTGCAATTAAAATTTATAATCAACATTTATTAGTTCGTCCATTCATGCATTTACTGTAATGATTCTCTAAGTGGTACAAATTATTGTATCAAGGCTAAATATAATTTATATATTACGCCTATGTTATAATTTTTTACTTCGTATTTTTGATATAAATATATATTTATCATTAAATATATGTATATTTGTTGTTATTAGTTGTTATTTATGAGAATTGTATGATTGAGAAATTAAAGATTGTTTTGTAATGATTTTTTAATTTTTTGTTTCTGTTTGTTTTTTATTGTTTGGTGCCAGATAAATGTATGGATGATATTTATAGATTAGTTTAATTTGTTTATTTGTTTATTTGTTATTTATATTTGTTTATATGTATTTAGGGTAGCTGGTACAACTGGAGCAATTGTCACTTGTCCATTGGAAGTTGTTAAAACACGATTGCAATCGTCAACATCACAATTTTATGCGCCATCGGGACATAAAGAATTTACATCAGGTCATGTCACGTGTAAAAGTGTTCCTGCGTCACAGCAAAGGAGACGATTGTGTACAGGAGGTTATACTCGGTTAGTAGTGATGGAAGAAAAAGTAAAAAAAAAAAAAAGATATTGCATAAATATGAAGAATAATTTAATAAATTAGATGAATATTTGAGTAATTTAAAGCTAGAATGATCCAAAATAAATGTAGTAATATAGATAAAATAAGTTTTAATTGACTATTTATTTTAAATTATTAATTTAAAATGGAAAATAGAAATATTCAAAGTAAATTATGCATAAAAAATATTTTAATTCATTAATTATAATTGATTTATTAATAGATTATGGGAATAAATTAATTTATGTTTGCTAATTTAGCAATAATTTCTTGAAATGAATGATGATAGTTTGAATATTGTATTACTTTGTCGTCTTAATATGAAAAAAATATTAATTATTAATTAGTTACATGATGAAAAAAATTCTAGTTTTTCGTTCTATGTTGATGAATTAATTTTATTTTTTAATTAAATATTTAATTTAGATATGCCATCGTGGCTTTATCTCACTGTGGTGAAACGTCATCACCATCATCTACCACACCACCATCACTAAGATCATCATCAACGCCACCATCACCTCACCCAGCTGGTCCACGTCACAATCCACCAGGATTAATTCATTGTCTTAAGTACATTGTTAAATATGAGGGTATACGAGCTCTATTCAAAGGCCTTGGACCAAATCTCGTTGGTGTTGCGCCTTCAAGAGCCATATATTTTTGTACATATTCACAAAGCAAGGGTTTTTTCAACTCATTTTTACCATCAGACAGTCCTTTGGTGCATGTTTGTTCAGCATCATGTGCCGGTTAAGTATTTAATTCTTTTATTCCTTTTTCATGATTTATCGCGCTGAATAAATAATATACCGAGACGATTTTTTAATTTATTAGTCATAATATTTTATTTTAACCAATAAATTGAAGTATGATTAATTTTTTTGTTGCATTTGTGGAAACAATTTTGATTAGTTGTATTCAAATGTGTAAAATTTATTTCCATTTTTATTTAAATATCGCATAAATTTTTATTTTTTTCTCTTGATTTACTTGCAGATAAAATGAATGATTAATTCATTAAAATGCCTGTTAAATTACATTAAAAAAAAAAAATGAAAGACAATATTATTGCAGTCTGTACCTTGACAATTGGCTGAAATCCAAAATTAGCTGATCCAATTATAATCTATAAACTTGTTTGCGTGTATCCTCTGCATTATCGAGTATTAATAAATTATTTTGTTATGATATTAAATATTACAATATTATTTTTGAAATACTAATAAGTGTACTTTTTATATTTTTATAAAATATTTTCTAAACATAATGAATTAAATAAATTTATATATTGTTCATGTCTAATATTTTAGGTTTTGTGGCGTCAACAGCAACAAATCCAATTTGGTTCGTGAAAACACGTTTGCAATTAGATAATCAGGCAAATCATGTCAGTGCCATTAAATGTATAAAAAAAATATATCAACAATCTGTGAGTATTTATAATAAATTTTATTTCCATATTTTATATAATATTTATATTTATAATACACATTCATAATTCATAACACATTTATAAATGAATTTTAATATGAAATTAAATTTATATTTATATATTATTACGTTAATTTTTTATTTTTAGGGATTGTTGGGATTTTATAAAGGTATTGTTGCCTCATATGTGGGAATAAGCGAAACGGTCATTCATTTTGTTATTTATGAGGCCGCGAAGAGTTGGTTAATCACTCACAGGTCAAGGACATCCACAAATAGAGACGATAGCTCAAAAACGACACGTGATTTTTTTGAATTTATGGCAGCTGGAGCTTTATCAAAAAGTATTGCATCATGCATTGCATATCCTCATGGTAATATGCATTTTTTTTTGCTACTATTTTATAAATTTTATGCATCTGATCTCATCAGAATAATTTTTTTTTCGTTTGTATTTTTAATTTTAATATTCCGAGTCGGGTTTTTAGGTTAATTTTTTTTTTATTTGAATGGAATTTGTTTAGTTAATTAATGATGAATAAATTTAATGTTACAGAGGTTGTGAGGACGAGATTGCGAGAGGAAGGAACAAAATATCGTACTTTTTGGCAAACATTGAACACTGTTTGGGTTGAAGAAAGTGCACGCGGTTTATATCGTGGATTAGCAACACAATTAGTTAGACAAATACCAAATACTGCTATTATGATGGCGACTTATGAGTGTGTTGTATTTGTATTAACGCGACAATTTCAAACATCATCAATGACAAATGGAATTAATTCTTCCAATACGCAATTTTATTCAGAAAATAAAAGTTAAAAAATATCGGCGTAGATGAAGTTATCGAAAAATTTATGCACTATTGATACAAATGGTTTACGTATTTTAATTTATTTCACATCGTAATATGTGTATAGATATATTTTTTTTTCAAAAACAGTTTAGCTCAGGTCAATCAAATGTTTGTGAAAAAACAATAATTGTAAATAATTCTAAAAACTTGAATTCAATGAAGCACAAATCAATTTTGTTTATTATGAAATAATATTATTTAATTGTCATTTATTTCATTAAATTTTGGCAGTTTGAATTAGGAATATAGGCTGAAAAATGAATGAAAAAAAAAAAAAAATATGTGAATGAGTAGCTTTTTATAGACGCAGCGATTATAAATAATACGAAATATTTCAGTGGAAAATTATTGCGTTGCTGGCGAACACAATAGTCCTGGGAAAAATTATTCAAAAAAACTCTAATTCGATGAATATATAAATATATATTGCGCAGAAAAATTATATTTAGCTTTTTCAAATTTAATAAAGTAAAATATTCTTCTAGGATTATTTATTTGCTGCACAATAATGGATAAATTTATTAAGATTTTATTACTGTTTGAATTTTTTTTTTAATTATATTTCAAGTCAATTTTGCTGTGATTGAATAAAATATAAATATGTATATATGTGATAAACAGTAATGAATAATTGAGAAAGAAATATTTGAAAACAATTTATTTGATTGGCTGTGCGGTCTCTGGGACGAACAAAATTATCATATACATATTTTTAGTATTTATTCTATTTGCGTTAAATGACGTTGCACGTAATCGTTATTTTATGTACAAAAATAAATAACAAAAGTTTTTTATTTTGTTTTTTTTTTTGTTTATCATCAGAGATCGCAGAGATACGTTGAATGAATGCGGAATTAAGATTAAATAATTGGAACATATTCCGATTTTTAATGTTCCATTTTACGTATACCGAAAAATATTTAATTTGAAAATAATGACAATGATGAATAATAAACGACGAATGAATTCTTTACGATAAAGTGCCAATTTCTAATGTTTAAGTGTACAAAAGATTAATGAGAGCAATAATTATTTCATTTATATAGATTTTCCTTGAAATTGAGATAAAAATGAAACATATATTACATTGACCTTAAATAGAGGTAATTAATTAAATATATATAAAACAACGTTATCGCCTTTTTAGCCCTTGGTCTCTCACCTTTTAATGATTTATTAATATCATCGATATTCCCCCATATACCTAAGGCAAAATATAAAAAAATAAATACATATATTAAATATTTTTAAGAAGAAAGTATACTTGAATAAATAAATAT
>JAQQBS010000003.1:7613608-7632349 GCA_030347275.1 Microctonus aethiopoides | reverse complement strand
TCTCAATAATTTATTTAATTGGAAAATGATTAATTAATTATTCGTATTAAAAAATAATTTAATAAAAAATATAAATATAATTTTGTTCAATTAAATAAACAAATAAATATTTCACCCATCTAAATCACCCAATAATTTATTTAATATTCAAACATTTATTCCAAACAATAAATCCTATTAAAAAAAATAAATTATCTATAATAAAAATTAATATTCAACAATTATTATCATTTACTGCATTATATACTACAGTCAATTATTTATTTTAAATATTAAAAAAACCCATACTTCAAACAATTATTATTTATTTAATGTCCCCATATAAATTCATTAATTTTGTTTTTTATTCAAGCATAAATTTTTTAATACCCCAAGAATAATTCTACGCAGTGCGGAGCTTTTATTTGAAAATACAATCTTTATCAGACATATATGTATACACTCTTTGTACCTATATTCAATGCAGTATATACATAAAAAATGTACATGTATATCAACATCAAAATAAAACTCTCGGGGATTCATAAGGCGACACATAAAATAACAAAGTATCGAGTAATGTCAGGTAGGATCAACCAAACCGAGCTTCCCCTAGAGAGCTTTTACTTTTGAAATTCCCTACTGTACATGGTATGTTGTACCCAGTGCACATATGTATACTATTGTGCCTACAACTGGCCGCTCACACTCGTCTTATTCTACTTGTTCCACCGTTACTTTTATCTGTATCTTTTTAGTGCTCTTTCTATCAATGCTTCACTAACTTCAATTCTATTTACTGAGCTTCTATGTATGTATGTATGTATGTGTATTGTATGTACTATATACTACAGCCACCACTATCGTCTTTAACTTGAAAACCACCTGAGCGTGTTGTATTTCATGTAACCTCACTCTATCGGTCGGTTTCTCTTGCGTAAGCTCCACTTTGATATTTTGCCATTTGTCGAAAACTGACATTTTCTCTTTCAATAACTTTGTTCACTCGATTTCACAAACGTTTCTGAGTAAATATGTATACATGTTTTTAATTCATTTTAAGCAATATATATTTATTTAAAAAAAAAAAAAAAAATAATTAATTTTATTTATTGAATATTTAAATATCAAATAATTATTTTTAACGAATTATATTTATTCAAAAAGATTTATATTTATTTTAAATGAAAAATATTAATCAAAAAAATTAATAATTCATTTATTAATTGTCATAATTGATTATTATTATGAATTTATTTAATCGATAAATATTAATAATTAATTTATTATTGAGCATGATTGATTATTATTATCAATTGAATATTTTTGACTGTTAATATTTATTCCGGATTTTTTATATTTATTTTTGAACGATAAATATTATTTAAAAAAATTAATAATTGATTTATTATTGATTTTTATTATCAATTGTATATTTTTGATAGTTAATATTTATTCCGGATTTTTTATATTTATTTTTGAACGATAAATAATAAGAAAAAAAAATTAATGATTAATATTTTATTTATTTTTATTTTTTTGTAAATTTTTCAATGAAAAATATTAATCAAAAAAATTAATAATTAATTTATTATTGATCATGATTGATTATTATTAACAATTTTTAACAGTTAATATTTATTCCGGATTTTTATATTTATTTATGAACGATAAATAATAAGAAAAAAAATTAATAATTAATTTATTATTGATTTTTATTAATTATGATTAAACTTTGAATTTTATTATGAATTAATTATTTCGAATGATTAATATTTTTTTCGAATAAAAAGTATTGTCCCAAAATTTATAAATATTTTCATACCGGAAGTGATTAATGTCAAGAGGAAAATTCGACGGAAATGTATAAAAAATTCCTACATATTTATATTTTAATTTCAATTGTTATATTTAACTCCAACAATTAAAAATATTTTCATAACGTTTGGACTTAATTCACAATCTCGTCAGAATTATTAGTATAATAATCTTCCTAAAATCGTTTCATAATTTCGAAAAAAGACAGGAGGCAGTACAATTTAAATTACTCTCTTTTAATATAATGTGATGAAAAGTACTCAAGCACATTTACTTTATTTTTTTTATTATTTATTAAAGCGCATTCTTCCATTTAGTGCTCTAGTTTATTTATCATTTTTTCTTCCCTACATCTCTATATAATTCCCTCATCATGTTGTCTACATTTTACTGCATATTCACATTCGTTCCTTTTCATAATTATCATTTCTATTCAACCCCACATACATTTCCCCTCCAATTTTCATCCAAACTTCCACGCACATTCACTAAAAAACAATTTAAAAACCCATTCAAAAATTCATTTCCTAAAAAATAAATACAAAATCGATATCCTCCAAATAATATTCAATCACATTCTCTCCCTCCTATTTATTATCATTCCCTCCTCCATAAACATACCCTTACAATACACAAAAAATAACACAAATAATTCCTACATAAATATAAAAAATATCCTCGCATAAATTATTTATTTTTCCAATAAAAATTTTTCCAAAGATGACACTATTATTCTCGCGCATTTATCCCCACACATTACGCCCAATAATTTCAACTACATAAGTACACTTCTACATATATATATATATATATATATATATATATACAATATATAATATTGTATCTGTTGTTATCATGCTCGCGTTGTTGGTGAACGATTCATCAAGATAAATGAAGGCGCGAACGAGATATCGCACGAAGCGTAGATAAATAATCGAGGACGAGAAACGGAGCGAGAGCTGTCACCTCAGCTTTCCACTCGCATCGATCTTTGATGTCGGCCATGCCTCGATGCCCGGGATCCCAAAGATCGATGTCCGTTTCACAGAGTCGTCACGGCGTTGTGGAATGCGTGAGAAACGTTCCAGGCCTCATCGTTTCATTCTCTCTCTCATCGTCTCTCATACACGCTATACTATTTCATCTTTGGCCCTATCACTTTATAAACTACATACATACATATCTATGTATACATTTATATAAATACATACAGATACATATATGTTATGTATGAAATTTCAAGTATGCAATGTGTGTAAATGTAATATATGGAATAGTAGTGAAACGTTGCTATGATCGTCATTGCCTTTTGAGTTCACACACCGGTACATCTATGTGTGTTTGGATATGTATATGTATTATATGTATATGTATCTGTGGCACAACAGTCAAAAAGAAGATCCTCGTGGCGACACGAAAGCTGAAAGAATTTCTTGGCCAACATTCACAAAGAAAAAGTGGAAAAAAAAATAAATAAATAAAAAAGTTTATATCTATCGTGCGGTAACTCTTCAGCTTTTATATTTATTTCTCATCCTCTTCTTGTCTCTTTTCACTTCCCGTTAAGCTGATGCGCCAGATGTATGTGTGGTCTTCTTTTAGTTGAGAAAAGGAAACAAACTCTAGCTGACGCAGCTTGAAACTTACGCGTTGGATTAGTCAATAAAACAAATTAAATAATAATAAAAAAATAAAAATTTTTTCTTTACTCAAATTCCTGTGGTCATTTTTCTCACGACAATATCATGTTTGTAATTATTTTATAAATTTATACTAATATTCTTATGATATTTGTGTATGTTCGTGTAAATAGATATATAAAATGTTAAATTGTTTGAAAAAAAAAAAAAGCTTTTGATTTTCTTCTATTGAATATCGATTTTATTTTTATTATATTGTCCTACATACATTTTTATTTTACAATCAATTTAATAATCATAATATCCCACTATAAAGAAATTGCAAATTGAAAATGTACATATATATATATTATATACACATACATATATATAATAAATTGACAATACATCCAACAAAAATTTAAAGAGTCATTTCCGATATATAAATGCACATTTGACAACAATGTTACCCTCGTTTTGTGATAACGAAATTCAACTGCGTCCCTATTTGAAACGGATACTCTCATATATACTTTTATATATGTATATACAAATAAATATACATATATATGTATAGATAAGTACATATATAAAATTGAAGCAGACTGTATTCCCATCTGAGACGCTTGAACGACGCTCGGAGTCCATGCGCGCTGCTTTGCCACGGTTCTGTTGAGATTTCCGGTGTTACGTGATCGGCGTACCGAACGTATAGTCGTTCAAGTGGATATATACGTATGTATATCCACTAGTTGTAGTATATATAGAGTCGACACATCAACATCCAGTACAGAACATCTTAAATCTATGTAGGTGTCATTTAAAAAAAAAAAAAATGTTGTTTTCTGTTTGTTGGATTGACACGAAATTTTGAATAATATTTTTACAAGATTTTTTATTCGAATTTTATTGTAGTGTTGAATGATTACTATGTGCGATAGGGGGTGTGTTTGATATATGTATAGGATATTTTGTTTATTTATTTGAGGGTGAAGAATTGTGTGGGTATAATTATTTTTTTATTTTTATTTATGTTTTTTTTTTTTTGTATGGTTTTAATATTTATTTATTCTGCCTATGTGTATTTCTTTAGGGTTGCTTTTTTTTTTTATTTGAGAATATTTGTAGGATAAATTGGGTTGTTCGTTTGTTGAATAGTTGAAATAAAAATTATTGAATAAATTAATCAAATTGTAATTAAGATGAATATAAAAATTTGTTCTCTCTTCAATAGAAGATTTAATTTTAATTATAAACGTAAATAAAAAGTTCTTTAATTAAATTGCATTTTTCAACTAAATCAATCTAATTAATTAGAACATAAACTAATTCAAAATCCTCTTATAATCAAACAGAAAAAAATATATTCTTACAAATATTAACTTGAGGATATTTGAAAAAAAAATCCAAAAAAATATATAAAAATAAATTTTTAATCATAAAATAAAATATTTCAATTAACAAATACCAAATTGCATTTTTCAACTAAATCAATCTAAATAATTAGAACACAAATTAATTCAAAAATTCTCTTATCATCAAACAGAAAAAAAAATATATCCTTACAAATATTAACATGAGAATATTTGAAAAAAAAAATCCAAAAACATTTATAAAAATAAATTTTTAATCATAAAATAAAATATTTCAATTAACAAATACCAAATTGCATTTTTCAACTAAATCAATCTAAATAATTAGAACACAAATTAATTCAAAATTCTCTTATAATCAAACAGAAAAAAAATATATTCTTACATGAGAATATTTGAAAAAAAAAAATCCAAAAAAATTTATAAAAATAAATTTTTAATTATAAAATAAAATATTTCAATTAACAAATACCTTTTATTAATATTCATTTATTTTACAATACAAAATTCACTTTTTCTCGTGTTGTTTGATATAATTGGGAAAGAGTAAAATAACTGGATAAATGGAAGAGAGAGAATGGGAGTCTTGTTTAAAATTACGATTGGTAAAATGTGTATATACATCTGCATATACATATATTTATTGATACATATATATATGTATATATTTTGACAAGATATGTATATGTTTATTGATATATTGAACAAGCACACGTCGATGTGGTATATGGCAATGGGGCAGTTAAATATTTATCGGATTCAGTGTTCGGTTTTGGTATTGGGATACACGTGATTCGCACGATGACAAATTCATCGAGTAGAGTGCACAATTGATTTACGTATACATGACATTTTGGCGCGTGTATATACATACATACCTATGCAAATAGATATGTATATAATAAATAGTTTGGGCCTGTTCAGTTATTGCTTGTGTTTTTGGCGTTTTGGATAAACACAAACCGATATTTTAAATATGAATATTTTTCCATGTTTTTTTTTTAACGCCTCGATGAAATAACAAGATATGTATATTTTTCTCACTGTATGTATCTATCAATATGTATTTTTTGAAAACGATATTTGCAGTGTGTTTTGTATAAATATTATAGATGAATTTAATATTCATATGTGGGCAAAAGCTTGATTTTTATCTGAATTTTAAACTGGAATTATTTTTTATTTTATTTCAGTTTATTTCTTTGTATTTGTTTCATTAGTTTTTATTTGTTTGAAATATTTTTATATATTTTATTATATAGTGGATAATCTAGGGACTTCAGAAAGTGGATGGGATTATAATTAGTTGATGAATAAAATTATTGTGTGAATTAAAAATATTTATTTTACATTGTTATGTCGATGTATTTTGTTTTTTAATTTTGATGTTTAGTTTTTATTTATCGATTCGGTTATGATTATAGTATGAGAATAAAAATTAAAAATTAATTGTATGGACATAAACATTAATACAAGTCAATTAATAAAATAATTATAAATATATTTATTTTACCACACAAAAATTAATTCTGTAAACTATTAATCTGTATTGATTATTTAACTGCATATAATTATCCCTGATAAAATAATTAAATTTTAATAATTCATTTAATTTTAATAACTCTTGAATTAATAAAATAAAATATTGACTCTATAAAATTTTATTAATTGATCATTTTCGATTTCAATGCACCCAAATTTAACTCAATATTTTTCTAAAAATAAATCTATTTTTAATATGAATTTTTTAAAAAATTAAAAATTCAAATAAAATAAAAATTTCGATAAATAAATAAAATAATATAAATGATTTATTTTACATTGTGAATTTTTTATATTACTTACTATGATGTTTATTTTATTTTTATTCTACTGTAACTGTACCATGAATGTTCCATAGACGAAGAAATATAAATGTTGTGGTGAAATAACGATAAAAGTGGAAAAAGAAAAATACAAGCGAGTGGTAGTGAGTTAAATGTTAAAGGATCTCTGACCATTCTTTTCAACCTCCGTAAGTTAGGTTAGTGTTGGCAAGTTTTTCACGGGTAGTTGGTTAACGTTACTGTGTACGTAGTAGCAGTATTAACGTACGTAGGTATTTATTTATAAATGTGTGTGCATGTATGGGACAGAGAAAAAAAAATGAGAAAGTCATACATATAACGACTGACAGTGGTATAAAATGAGTATAATAAATAAATAACTGAATTAAAGTGAAGTAAAAGGGAATGTGGAAAAATGTGAAAAAGTTGAGCTTGGTCAGAATTTTATCATGGTAGTTGATCGAATATATGAGCAGAATGTTTAAGAATTAATTTGAATACTCGTTCAAACGCTGGAAGTAAATTTGATTGGGAGGTAGCAATTTGCAGTATTTTCTCATATTTATAAGTAGAAAAAAAGAGCAAATGTAAATTTAACTACAGGCAATATCACGTTCATTTATGAATTCAGAAAGATGAGATGAAATAAAAAAAATGTTTTTGAATTATTTGTAATTTTTATTTTTTTATTTTTTTATTTCCACTTTCGAGTGCAGGAGTGATTTTATTGGAAATTAGATTATAGCTTGATAGATATTATTTTATCAAAGTGAGAGTTTAAATGGTTTAATGTATTTAATTTTTACATTTATTGACTGGGAAAAAAGAATTTATTTGATTGAAGTAAAATTAGTTTGAATGAATTACAAAAAAATTCAACTTCATGGCGTCATATCTCTTGTTCTATTGGTCGTAGAAACCTCTACATGGTCGCATTTTTTTCGTCATAAAGTGTAGTTTAATTAATGTCATATGAATTTTTTACGTCCGAGATCACGGAAGCGATTGCGGAAGTAAAATATTGAAATAAGGAAATTTTAGGCAATTGCAATTGATATTAGATTCAACTTAAAACGCTTCTATAAAATAAAAACTATTCATTGCAGAAAATTTACATTGGTCTCATTTTATTTATAATTAAATTTAGAATAAAAAAGTATTCCTCATCTTTCGCGAATTTTTGCATAATGTCAAAGATATATAGCAAAAAAATATTTCGTTTTTAACTTGCTCTGTAAAATTATATTAATTCTTTCCAAATGGAAACATTTCAGTTTCACATTTTGTTTTATATTTCCTCTATTAAGCTAGAAATAATACACAGTAAATGAATATTATATTAGATTTTTAATTTAATTATTCATTTAAAATAAAATTTCAATTTAAATTAGGTAGGAAAATTTAATCTTTACACTCGATAACAAAATATTTTATATTTTTTAAACAAATATAATCTGACTACTCATATTCCAACAATACTTTATTTGCAGTATAAATGATTTATAAATTCATAACTCTAGAAAATATAAAAATATACAATATAAAAATTTAATTTGGAAATTAATAACAAATTTTGTTATTCATAATTTACATGAAATTTCACCATCAGTCGCCGATGTAAAATAATTGCTCTCATAAAGCAGTCGCACCTGACCAAAACTCGTGGTCGCATGGCGTCCTGAATTAATTTTAGATTTATCCTATTATATTTTCCCACACAAAATAATTTTTATTCCAACATTATTACACATATTTACCTCATATATTATACATTCATAACAAAAAAAAATTGTCACCTCATTGCTGTGAAAGAGAAAATTAAATGAAAAAATCATTTCCATCAATTGATAATTGTTATTTTGAAATGTAAAACAAAAAATAAAAATTAAATGTCACATAGAGAAAATAAACAAATAATTTTCTCAAAGAGAAATAATATGAATTAAAATGGGAAATGGATGTGAATGACAGTGTTAGAGAAAATCCGATAATGAGTTTGTGTATAGTTTATGGTGTTTGTCAGATTTTGAGAGAAGGTCAAGGAGGAAAGACCATTTTAATGTAACTCACAGTATAATTTTGCATATACATAGTCGAATAGATGTGAGTTTGTGTTCCAACAAATACGACTGACGACGAAAACGACAATACCAAAAAGCATTCAACCTACCCATCCTATACATACATATATAAATATATGTATGTATGTATGTGGACACGAATTAATTACTGGATTATACTGCGGTAAAATGGAGTATACGACGCTCACACGGCGCACTGTTTCACGCTTCAGGCAATTTAATTAGACGTTGTACATAAGTGTTTTATTCTTTGTGCATGTGTGGATCTATACAGAAGAATAAACGGTCACGAATATGTGGTTACAATTTCAATAATATATATTAAAAAAAAAATAAATGAATTAAAGAGAAATAAATAAAATATCAGGAATTTTTATTTAAAGTTTTTTTTTATTTTTATATTTATTAATTTAATTCAGTTTATGTAAAACAAATTTTGAGTTTTATTTTTATGTTTTGGATGTTGTATTGAATTATATAGGTACTGGGGAGAGAATTTATTTTTTAGAATTTATCAAAATATTTATTGACCAGTTTTATAAATTTATTACGAGTTTTGAAGTTATATATGAATATATATTTAATAATAATTAAATGTTTTGTATTTTTTAAATAAAAGTTAGTGATTTGTTGATAACAATCAGACGGTTTATTTGTTGACCAATTCATCAGGAATTTAAAGTTAAGCCACATAAGCTTTCCAACCACTTTATTTTCAATTGAAAAATTCAAAAGAAAAGTAACAATCTCAATTTCTAATATACTCCAACGAAATCTATTCATCCGTAAAAAAACATTTCATTATTTCCACTTCAACATTCTTCACAACACGTTCCAACCACAAAACCCCCCCCCAAAAAAAAAAACCACAAATCTTCACTATCCAACAACACAAAAACATCACACGAATTAATTACTTTACAATATAAAAAGCAAAAAAACTTTCCGCAATAAAACAAAATTATTTTTTATCTCCATTCACTCACACCAGTCACAACAACACACATACACACTCATCCCTCCATACACCCCATGTTATAATAATATCCTAAAAACTTCTGAAGAATAGCAACAAAGAAAACAAACGAATAGACAGAGAAGTTACATACAGTCTCTGTATATATTTTCATATAATACTGAAAAACTTGTGGCTCTTCAGCCACACACAGACACTATAACAATTTTATACCTTCTTTCTACCTCTTCCCACCCACCACCATCTCCCTCTCCCTTTCCTCTCTATCGTTATCTTATCCGCTTTCTTCGACATCGTAGACTCGATTGGTCGAACAGTCCCACTGGGAACTATAGCACGATCTCAAACTTGTCGTATCCAGACCTCGCTTTCTTTCTTCAACTAATACATATACATACATACACACAGAGCCACGTAAACATACCCATATACATAGATATATATACATATATATATTATATACATAGATATATATAAATAAATGTGGTTGCGGTGTTCATCACGTGCCTGGGCGGACACATTCATGTTACGACGCGTCGCGACCTGTTTCGCGCTCTACGTATATATGTAGAAATACTTATACATATATATTTATGTATGTATATATATATGAATGGATATATATCGATATCTACAACGGAAGTAGTGCGCTTTCAGAGAGGAAACGACGTCAATAAATTTACGTCGAGACATTTCCTCTTGCTACTGTCACCCTCCTCTTTCAACGACCTCTATGTCATTTATTGAATTAAATCATTTTCAACTATACACTGATGCACTTTAGTCTATTTCGCTCTCTTACATTCAGTTAGTATGTGTATATATGTATATGGATAAATATTCTGTGCCCTTTCAAGTGTTCTCTTGCGCCGTGGCCCTTTATTCTGTTGATATAGTTCTATCATACTAAATCGGTTTGACGACAAAATTAAGTTCCTTTGATGATAATATTTGCCGATATGTAAGCGTTCAGACTATGTGTGAGTGTTTGATATATGTATGTCTATGTGTGTATAGAATATAGATGATGAGGTATGAAATAGAATCGATTGCTTTGATTATGAGGAAATACGTCAACATCATTAGATGGTAAGTTGCTTTTATGTAGGACGAGAGAAATTTTGTTGATTAAAAGGAAATTGATATTTATCTGTATATGTTTTGTGTGTTTACACTTTGGGGAGTGATTAGGGGTTAGGTAAGTACGGTCAAATTGACTTCGTGTATGTGTGTCATTAATAAATTTTATGTTTGAAGAGGAGGTATGGGATTATAGTCAAATGGACAGAGGGATATTAAAAGGTTAATGGAGCAGATGGAGATTATTAATTTAATGTTTCATGTGTTTAAATTTTTTCCAAGGGTTTTTTAATGTTTGAAATGTTTTTTTATGTTGTAGAGAATGAGGATGTATTTTATTAATACGCAAAAAATATTTATATTTCATATTGTAAACATTTAAAGTTAAAAAATGCTTCACACTTCATCACATTGTTATTAAATATTTATTAGGGTGTTTTATTTTTAAGCGATATTTTTTTTTTGTTTGTGAACACTGAAAATCTGATAATTTATACAAAAAAATAGTATTCTAGTTTGAAAAAAAATTCAGAGTTAATTAGAGGCTTGGCGAATTCAAAAATTCGATTTTTCATATAAATAACACGAGAAAATTTTTTTTTTTCGACTTTAACTCAATTTTTTGATAGTCAAAAATTTTTTTTGAAAAAAATGAATGCACAGCTTTTATAGAGCATTAAATTTGCTACAAAAAAGTTGTTCACCGCAAACTCTCTCCGACCAATAGTTTTCAAGTTATAGAGCTGGAAAGGTGAAAATTTATTATAATTGACAAAAAATTTTTTTTAAACTGAAATTTATTAATTTGAAATTAATTATTATCTTACAATAAATGCTACAATGCTAAATCAACAATGTAATAGCATCAAAAAAAATTATTGATTACCAAAAAATCGAGTTGAAGTCGAAAAAAAAAAATTTCTCGCGTTATTTAAATAAGAAATCGAATTTTGGATTTTTTTCCAAACGGGAATATTATTTTTTTTTGTATAAATCATCAGATTTTCAGTGTTTCCAAATAAAAAAAAAATCCCCTAAAAATAAAACACCCAAATATTTATATTTACATTCATAAATTCATAAAAATATTTCTTTACAATAATATTGTTTATATGTAAATACAGAAATTGTAAATAAATACAAAATCCATCCATTGGCAATACGACGCGTGTATATTTTCATCATGACATTCGCAATGGCATTTAATTCAATTGGTAGAAACTCTCTCGTTTGTTGGTGATACGCTCATGATCTACAACCTCCACTCGATGAATAAAACCATATCGTGTTACACGGCCATTTAGCAATAGCTGAAACGATTACAATTCCACAGCAGGTAGAGAACAACATTGCAGAGAGCATACATACGTACACGTTTGCATCCTCTCGAATATATGTTATGGAATACGATGATCATAACACGCATCACCAATTCGACAGTCTACAAGTGTGTATATGTGTGTGTATACATTCCTGCATGCGCATTTGTATATTGAGTATGCTTGTGTGTCATGTCACATATTTGGGATAATAAAGATTTACATGTGAATTTTTTTTATGCCACCACAGTGTTTGAACATTCCTCATTCATGTGAGGAGGATATTTTTAACGTTATTTTATATTTGGATAGACGTGATTTGTGTTGGAAATTTTTAAAAATGTTCAATATCTAAGATTTATTTATTTAAATGCACTTTAATTTTTTTTTTTTTTGCATTTGTCTATTGGATAATGTTTTTTTTGAGCGATCTGAGGCATTTGTGTTTGAGTATTAGAAGTAAAGGTGAAGAGAAGAGGAAATGTGAGAGGGAGCTAGTGATATAGCTGTAGGTTACACGCTCCATTCAACATTTAGTTAATTTATGTGCTCAGCAAACCACTGCATGGTTAGTATAGAAAGTTGAGAGAGCTTTTTTTTCTCTCGTTGTGATTAGTGCTTTCATTTAGTCGGGAACTTGTATAATAAAAGGATATAGTTTTAGTACTTATAGTATAATAGTTATAATATTTAGTGAACAATATTAGAACATTTGTTTTATTTTTAATATTTTTTTTGAATATTTTGTATATCATTTGTTTACGTTTGATTAATTAAATTTAATTATTTCTTTGGGATGTAGAGGTGTATTTATTATTTTTTCCAGTGGTTCGATGAGGGCTTTTTTAAATAATTGATTAGTCATTAAATATTTTAGGTAATAGAAATTTCTCGATGAAAAATTAATATAATGGAAAAGCAAAATTTCACAGTTGAATAAATTAAATTGGTATTTCAATAATTGCAATTAAATATTTAATTCATGCGGTAAACAATGTGTTTAATTTTTATTGATAGACCAAGTGAATTAATAAATAAATTATTATTAAAATAAATTCGTTTGGTTTTGAATTAAATATTGATTAGAATTTTTTTAGAGTGGATTTTTGTGATGTAATAAATTTTTTTTCTTTCTTTTTTGGTGTTGATTTCAACTTTGTTATATGATATGAACAAAGTGTGAGGTGTTGGATTGAAAGTTGGATAAAACTGTGTGTTTGAAAGAGGAAGAGGTAGATACTTTACGTGTCATTATAGGTTGACATTATCGATCTGATATTGTAAGTATAAAATGAGATCATAAATACGCTAGACACTTGTCGGCAATTTTCTATACGGACGTGGAGAGAGATTGGCAGTATTTGTAATAATAGTATACCTTTCTTATTTTTCTAGCGTGTTTGAAAAACTATTTTTACATTCAATCGTTATTTATTGAGTTATTGATTTCTTAAAGTGATGAAAAAAAAAAGGGTTGAAATAAAGCGGTAGTTATTTTTAAATCAGGTTTTTTTTATTAAAACCAAAAATAAAAATGCTGTTTACAATAATCAACCATGTCTTTATAAACTATAAATTCAAATGAGCACAAAAGTAACTAAATAATATTAATTCATCTTAAAATAAAATATTTATAGTTTATAATTCGAATCAATTTCAATTACAAATTGTGAGAAATAAAAAATATTAATTCAGATTAATCAAACACTTGTGGGAATTCTCCAAATAAATTTGACGGATATATACTTAAACCCTAAACCATAATCAAATTACTTCCCTCAACAATCTCCCAAGCCATGTAAAATAAACTCAACACCAACAAAATCCATCACCAATAAATCCCACCACAAATAATCCAACATCGCTCTTTAAAATTCCCGCATAAAAAAATCTATTCCCAGCTCCAAACTATCTAATTTCAACACCAAATCACCTAGCTATTCACAATACAAACAAAATTTATTCATTCAAACCCAAGCACAAAAAAAAAAATAAATAAAAATTCTATGAGATACAATTTAATAAGAATAAAATATCTAGATACAGAATATGTGTCACAGATGGGTAGTATTTCAGTTAAATAAATTTATTCACATGTATTGTACACATACATATGTACATAACCATCCATATATATTATATACCTACATACATTTATATTATACACATATACATATGTATAAATGAGAACTCGATATTCTACGTTATCTCGCTATGTAGAAAGATCTCCGTTATCTCTGTACCCATAGGAATTTCATCGTTCACTTCTATACCCCTCTGCTCTTTCCAGTCTCTCTTTATATTCCCATTCAACCCGGCGACACTATCGAAACTCTCAAAATTTCACCGTTGGTCGCACTATATTATTTATGACTGGCATGTCCATTTCACCGTTGCAAGCGCGCGAGTTATTAGAGCCACACATATACGCTTTATATAGTTATGTATATATATCTAGCTTGCTATGTACGCAATTGCAAAATTGACGGAAGCGGTAGCTGAAGCAATGAGAAGAACTCACTAACTACAATATATGTATCTTTAATTTCCGAGGTAGATCGGTTATCATATTTTTTATATCAGTCATAACGTTATAAGTGACGTGGCTAATGACTTTCCTATATAAAATGTAACGGCTGATGGTACACTCATCGATCCAATGTGTGGTGAGTAAAGGAGGGGAAAAAAATAATATTATATGTGTATAAATATAAAAAAAAAATGTTGGGAGAATGTGCAAAAAATAAATATAAAAAATGATCAAGTTCATTGTGTTAAAAAAAAAAAAGTGAAAATAAAAATAATGATTATGAAAGAATGAATAGAGGGAAGAAAAAAATATATATATTCTCCTGCTGTTGGTGTCATCGATTAATTTTGCTGATCTTTCTTTGGATATGTGTGGGAATATTGGGAGAAAAAATTGGTATAAATCACAAAATCAAAATACGAAGCAAATGAAAAAGTATAAAAATAAAGGAACTAGAAAAAGTATGAAAAAAAAATTGCTAAATAAATCTCTTTTCTTTTTAGAGATTTTCATCAATGGCCTTTGTGTCTTTTGCTCACTCTGAACATTCTGTCCTATTCTCATAGAGAATTGTCCACTGGAATTCAACAGTGGAAGTGACTTTTCTTTTGTGAGATGTACGGTGAATGGTGCTATCTGCAAAGGCACACACTTGCGGGATCAGAAACAGGAGTTTCATCCTTTTATATTCTTCTTTTCTCCCCCATAGACACAGTGGCTTCACTTGTTTTTTCTTCGTTCTTCTTAAAAAAAAAAAAAATAAATAAATAAATAAATAAATAAAATAAAATTATTATTTGGTCAAGAGATCTCTGCAGTCATGACAATTCCTACTTTCTTGCTGCCCTTTTTTTCTCATTCTCCCTGTATTTCTTGCATTCTTGTGGCAATAAATGTACATATATATATATCTGTACAGTGTGAGCTTCGAGATAACCCAACAAAAGCGAATTGCAAAGGAAAAAAACATGCACAGATTTTTGAATAAGAAAGCATGTGCATCAGTGCTATCCTGCGATGTATTTGCAAGCAAAGAGGTAAAGGAATGGATATAGTTAGACGTTGCTTGACTATTGGGAATTGTGGTATGCTCCTATATACTCACAGAGGATAATAGAGTGGAGGTCAATAGACGATAGATTGCGAATCGTTGTAGACGTCACGGATAAACGCACGATGGGTTTGAATCTGGGTATAGTTTGTTGATTACACATGTACATTATCGGTACACTGGGGAATTCAAAATGCAGGAGTTCGTCGTTGGATAATGGTTCCCAAGGTGGACCCCTCTGTAGTAGTGCAAGGCTCGATCTTATCAGACGCGATTTTACTTGGTGCAAAATTTGTAATCAATTAAATTATTTAAATTTGTATATTATAAATTATATTTTCATAAATTTCGTAATATTATTGATATTACTCAATGAATAAATTATTGTGTATGTTGTTTAAGAATTTTATTAGGATATGTGGGATTGAATAATTTCGATCGCCTTCTGAATTGTGTAGTTTATATTTAAAACATTTTTTATTCGCTATTATTTTTTTTATTTTTAGTTCTTTTATCTTCTGACTAGAATTGCATATTGGGCGAAAGATCGTAGATGAATTTAACTGTTATAGACGGGTTTTATATTATTTTTATTATTACTGTGACATGAAGGAAAGGAGTAAAGTTCATTTTTAGAATTGTACGTATAGGTGTAATATATAATAAGATGATATAAAAAAGTGTGAATCATGAAAGAAGTTGTAGGTTTTTTTTATCGTTGCAAGGAATGTTCTCACTTTAATAGATTGAGGAGATAAAAAAAACAGCTAAACGAAGTGTGGTTTACCTTTAGTTTTAGAGAGTTTAATTTACTTAGTTGTGGTAAAAAAAAAAAGTGACGTACATTTGATACAAATTGATGAAATATTTTTTTGATATTATTGATTAAGTTTTAGTAAATTAAATTTGGAATAACGAATGGAATTTTAATTTTATTCTTCTCAAGTTCTGGAAATTTTTGTGAGGATTCTATTGGCTTGAGTGTTTATATAAAATCTGTAAAAGTACAGAAACCTTGAGACATTGTAAAATAGTGAAATATATTACTAAGTACGTAGAAAAATTTCACGTGATGCTTAGTAAAATTTAAATTCATATTCCTGAAAAATTCTTTCTCTCTGAAACATATGACAAGCAGCTTAAAGTGATACATAGCTTTGTAAAAATTACTGAACTTTGTGTATATATTCTAAAACTGTATCTTTAGATCATGCTACATGCACCCGAAAAATTACTCAATGTTTAATATTTATTAATATCCATCTTAATAAATTCAACAAAGTTTTTCTGATAGTTTATCTATGAAAATATAATTCTTCTCTGTCTGAATTTTTGTTCAGACAATTATTTTAAATAAATCTAGACTTTGTTAGATAATTTTCCTCATTCACAAACCACATCATATAATTTATAAAATGAATTACTAACGCTCAAACAATTTGCCAGGGACAGTTACTTTCTGGTTACTCTTCTCTTGATGATCCTCAAGAGTCAGTTGGAATGAATCCCCAATCTCGACGATGTCTCTGGAATTTATCTCAACGGTTGGATTTTACTTTAGCGATGTTAATCTATGATCGAAATTTCTTGATGTCCTTGAATTGCTGAAGACTCAAGTTGTCAATCTAATCAAATACTCAAAATAATAATTGATTCGAAGCTTTAAATTGATAATTATTTCTGTTTAAATTTTATCAGTATTTTATTTACTGAAATTACTCTGATGATAACTTGTGATTGTTCTCCAATTATTTATAATTTATTGAGTTTATCTTCATCAAGAAAATTTAATTTAATAATTATAGTGACATTAAGTAAATTGTCTTTCTTTTATCAGATATTTTTTGATTTTTATGATAGGTATTATCATCGTTGATATTAATCATTTAATTGAAATTAAATCGCAAGTAATGATTGGAGATAGATATAATTTGTTATACTATAGATAAAAATAAATTTTATATAGATAAAATTCTCAATATGATTTCAAAATGTATTAAATTTTCGTAATTCAAAATTTACTAAATAATATTTGAATTATAGTTCAAAAATTAGTAAAAAAAAAATTTTTTTTTCATATTCAAAGTTATAAAACCACCGAGACAAGTTACGAAAATTAAAAAAAAAAATACATAAGTATATTTACATATTAAAAATAAAGTACAAAAATAAATAAAAATATATTAAAATATAATTTCAAAGAATGATTTTTATTTTATACAACAACCCAACTGTACATATAAAATTGAAATAATAATTTGAACGAAATGATTTTAATGGTAATTTTAAATGAAAGAAAAACTGCAGTGAAAAATTAAATATTCTTTTGAGTCAATAGTTTTCACTTGAACCTCAATAAAAATTGTTGAAGCGTGGCACATGGCGTTTATTATATACCACCATTGCTGCAATGAGAAGGCGTTTCTCGTACACGTTCATTGTTGCCTTGCCTACTTCTTCTCTTATGTAAGTTATTTCCTCAATTATCAGGAAACCACGTTGAGTTTTCTCTCTGTCGGTGGCTTCATACAAGAGAACAACAAAAGACGCTTAAGTTGGATTACCTTCGAAGTTTAATACACGCGCTTGAATTCGTGTTTTAATATCTTGGTAATAATTTTATTTCGTTGGTTTTCATAAATATATATATACACACATAATATATACATATATATAAATATATTTTTTTTTTATTAGTATTTTTTTTATTCAATTTTATACATTTAATTTTTTTCTTTTTTCATTTTTTCTCTATTTCAACCTCTTAAATGTCGGGGCATGACGATGGGGTTGTGACGAGGGGTAGCGTCACTTTTACACGAAGATCACTACGTTAGTGTATGTATATATATGTATATCTGGACGATTAAATTTAACGAGCCCAGCGGGATCGTTAAAAATAACGAAAGGTACGAGAAGAAATTTTTGCGTATCGCAAAAGAGGGTGGATGAAATGAATATAAGTGTGAAATTCACATTTGTTCGTTGGTGAATCCGGGTGGTGAAAAGAAATTAATCCTGCAACTGGTCGAGTGTAAGTATATAGGTTGAAAACAATTTTTTTTTTTTTTTTTTGAATTTTTTTTTTA
>JAQQBS010000003.1:7580187-7607867 GCA_030347275.1 Microctonus aethiopoides | reverse complement strand
ATAGATGTGGAAAGATGAATTTTTAACTATTGATTATACAATTATTATGCATTAAAGTTGAGAATTATGTCAGAGAATTTAATTAAATAATCTGAATAATTCATGGTATGATATGGTAATTGTCTGTATTATTTAACGCGCGTTATCAACTATTTTTTTTGTTGATAATCAATCAATTGGTAAAATAGCAGGGACATTTTACGAGGGTCTAGAATTTATACTCCACCGCTGGGGCCATTAATTTTTCGGTTGTACACACGATTTATGCTTTTTCAATTAAAACATATCCTATTTTGTTCATCATATTATTCATCATTATAAAAAACAAATTTTTAAAAATAAATTACAAGTGATTGAAATTTTATTTTAAAAAAATTACCCAAGCTTTAATATAGTAATGAATTAATCCTAGAATAAAAGGGATACATATTTTATTTATAAATATAAATATATAAACAAATGAAACTGAAAAAAAAAAATTAAAATGTGAAAAAAAAAATAATTCTTTAAAATAAATATAAACAATATAGTTGTAATTTTTTTTATTTATTTTTTTTTAATTCTTTGTCAAACCAGTTCTCATTCGCTCGTGTTCATTTGCATAATAATGAAGCAAAAGTGGCGTGGAATAGGCACTTAACTCGACAATTGCAGCATGACAAAATCAGAAGAAAAAAAATTTATTTATATTAATATATTTATATGTGTATGTATATTATTTGTTTATATATGCATACACATATTTATACATAATTGGTATGTAGATAAATATAACAGATTGGTTTAATTTCAAATGATTGTAATTTCACTGGTATGTGAACATAAATACAATTGATATTGTTAGAACATATCCGAAAACAAATTTTATCCAACCGCAATCGTAAATTTCATTGCGATAAATGTCACACCCGCATCCCCCATTCTCTCGACCCTACTTCCATCCCTTTTCACTCCCTTCGGGGGTCTCATTGACGATCACTGTGTAGTGGTAGTGGGATATTCATTGCTGTATTCCGGGATCTCGAAATGTAAATGGCAAATGAACGACACTCAATTACGGATTACGTCGAGTGAACGTGTTGAGACAGGTGCGGAGGCAATGGCAAATTGACGGGCACCGGATATATTTTCAAGTGGCTCAACACTTCGTTTTGTTAAGTATATATGTATTTAGATGTATGTATATATACATATTTAATTTATTATGTTACATAAATTTACATTAAATGAAGAAATAAACCGAAAAACCGAGAGGAGAACTTTTATTTTGGTATTTTAATGGTGATGTATATATTTAGTATGGAAATTGAGTGGATTATTTGAGAGATATAAAGAGGGTTGGAGGAATTCATGTCACATGAATGAGGTGAATGCGTTTGGTTGGTTATAGAAATAGACATGTGTATGTCGTGGAATAAATGAAACAAAATGAGAAAGAGAAAATGTGAAGGAAAATTTTTTTGGAATTATATTTTTATTTTTGTGAAATCAACAATCATTCAAGTTGATTTTATATGTGTTATTGTTGTTGTTATATGTATGTTGATGAAGAATTTATGGGTAATTGATATTTAATAGTTTTGTTATTGTGTTTTGTGTGTAAAAAAATATATTTGGCATTTTATGAATTTTTTGTGTCGAAATTTTTTGTGGTGATTTTTTATTGAAATAAAATATTTAAAAATCACAGTTTAATGATGAATAATTAAATTAATTTATTTTGGATTTATTAAAAATACTGTGAAATATTCAAAAATATTCGACAAAATTTTATAAAAATTCGGCAAAGTGAAATACTTGAAAAAAAAAAATGAATTTTGTAGAAAAGATTTATTAAAATTACATAACTATTTTTTAACATTGTTACACAATTATCTACATATTCAATCAATTTGTTTGCATAATTATCTATATTTAAAGAGAAGAAATATGAAAAAAAAAGAGTGTAAACAATTAATTTGTTCAATAGGTTCAATTAAAAATATTCTAATCAATTAATTAAAAATGACAAAAAATAACTACAATGCGATGAAAAATACCAAATTAATTTCACTTGCTTCCTTCGTTGTTGGTTTCGAGTAAATACCAGAAGCTTCTATGTGACTTTGGACCCATAGAAAAATGACAACCTTGACCCTGGTCAGTACAGAGAAAAATATTCAGAGAGTAGCACGTAATAAATCACACAATAAAAATAATTCTGTATAAATAATTTCATTATCACAAATGCAATAAATAATTGTATTTAAATTAGTGAAATTATTACAATAAAATATTTTACTCATCCTTATTATAAAGACCAATCATAAACAATTTTTTGTTCTCATCATTTTCAATATAAATTATAAATTATATATATTTATTGATTAATCCTAAAAGGCTTTGAGGTCAAATTGATATAAATGCAATGCACGTGCATTGAATAAACTCAAACGCATGGCATAGATAACGATGTTGCACAAACCCTCACGGTTTGCCCCCCCCCATTCATGATCGATTGTTGTTACGTTATATTATATACAACGCAGTGCACGTGCAGAGTATATCTTTAAGCGTCAATCGCAGCATACAGTGTTAGTGGTTCAGCAAAATTTCTATTAGACTAAATATATGTACGTATTATATATTTAGATGGATACAATATAGAGGATGAGAGAAATATTGAGGCGGAGGTGAGGTTAATCGCAAACTGTTCCTCATGATGATTTCAAAACCGTATGTGGAGCATACTAAAAGCTCGAGAGGTATAAAGGGAAGAGAAAGTGAAGAAGAGGAATGAGGATAAATCAAAACAAGAGATTGAAATGCACACATACTCGTTTTCAATTAACCGATTGCTATTTTCTGCTTCAGCGGTATATAAACCACTTTGGTATCTCGTCGATTGACTGTATCACCGTGTGTTTTGAAGAAAAAATAATAATACTGTGTTGATTATTTTTTATTTGTATGTGCATGTATGTATTGAATATTTTTTTAATATTTTTATCGGTTATATTCACTTTTTTTTTTTTTTGAACGATTTTCAATTAACCTAGAGTATAAATTGCTTTCATTTCTTTACCTTTTGTGTAGTGTGTATGTATTGATGTGTGTAATAAATATCGAGGAGTGAGCTATTGTTTTTTTTTTTTAACCCCAAAGGCGTAGCAAAATACAATTCCATATCCATATTTTTGTAAAATACTCATAGAATACTTTTGTGTTTATGAAGTATTTCAATATTTTTTTATTATTTACAACAAAGTATTTTTTTTTTTTATCATACAGTCTAAATAATAAAATAAAAATATACAAAGAACAATGGCAATCAATGAAACTACATTGAAAAGAAGTTATAATTGAATTCTATAGTTGAATATTGTATGAAAATATTTTTTTTTATTTTTTATTTTTGTTTTGAATTTGTTTTTTTTTTTTGTGTTTGAGTAGAGTGAGGCGCAACAGCGCCCCAGCATTGGAATTCATGGTGATCCATCCGCCCATCAATTTGATCATCCGTCCATCTATCTAAATGCTTCCCTATAAACAAAAGAGCTGCGATTGACGTCTATGAAAGAGCCAGGCGTCAGAAAGGATTTTTAGCTCATGCTGTACAACACCTATGATTTTATTTTTTTTTATATTTTATATTTTGCATATGGTTTTTTTTTATTCATTTGTGTGTGTGTGTGTGTGTTTTTTTTTAGTATCAAGATATGTTTTTCATTCAGTTCATTGTCTTGGGAGAGAATAAAAAATGCATTTCATTGTGTAAATGTTTGAGTTATTCTAAAGGATAATCCTGAAAAAAATTGTTCAACGAAAAAAATTTTGCATGTATGAATGAATGTGTGAATGTGAAAGCTGTTCATTTTTCTCAGATAAATATAACAAAGAGCAAGGTTCTATGTATTTTAATATATATTTAATCGTATTAACTTGTGTCAATTATCAAAAGTTTATTCATTTTTTTAATTAATTATAAAAACAAATTTATTTTTATTTTTTAAAATATGAATTTTATTATTTTTATTTATTTTTTTTTTCATATTTCTAATTGTGAAATTGTGCTTTGTTAGATATATGAAAAAAGGTATGTATAATATAGCCAAAACGATTTACAGGTGCGGTCACAGATGGCCAAAAATATTGGCTGACCAAATATTGACTGAATCTACTGGATGAATGCTGACCACTTTCGTTCAATGACATTTGACTGTATCATATTCTCCAATTTATTACACAATCTCTTGATTTTTTATCCTCTTATATATTTCACAATTTTAATAAAAAAATTTTGTTCTTTCACTTTGAATATTTTTTAAAAAATAATTAAAATAATAAAATAAAATTCAATTTATTTCTTATTATTGTCTTTGATGCCGATATCAATCGATTTTAATTCTTTCGAATTTTTTATATGCACTTAATATCCATCTGTAATTTAAATTCAAACACATACTAAACACAGAAAAAAATAAATGACAAATAATAAATGATTGAAGCAATTTTATAAAAAATTCTCGATATATTTTAATGTATGATTGATTAAATTTGTAAATTGTTTAGTAGTTTTGCACATTGGAGAGGATTTATTTGACATTATAAACACAGTTAAATGTTTTTATTATATGACGTCAACTGTGTACACGACAGTCTGTGCAAATGGACACGTAGCGGTAATTATAATAATTAGACATGCGTGACAAGTGGACTCACTGCCGTTTGTTTAAAAGCATTTTTCAAATTTTTTTCACAATTATTTTTACCTTGCATCATTTTATATTCGAATATACTACATTAAACATTAAATAAAAAATATAAATGAATAACTGGAATATAATTATTATTTATTACCGACGCACAAAATTGTCAACGTTTTGAAATAAATTATTTGTTGAATTTTCCAACGTTGTAATTTATAATAAATTGTATATATATTTATAATTTATTTATCATATCATTCGAATGCTTATAATAAAATTGTTTTTCTCATTTGTAAATCAACAACGTTTATTAAAATAAAACAAAATGAAATTTAGTTTAGAATAAAAATAAATGAATTTGGTATTAAAAAATTTTAATTTTAATTTCGATTATTTTTATTAAATTATAAATATTATTAAATTAATAAATCAATTTGGTTTTTCATATCAAGAGGGCCAGATGATAAGAATATCTATTCTATTAAAGATGAAACAGCTGTTGTATGTAAAACCAAGGTCAATTTTATTATTTAAATAAGAACCCCAATTTTTCCTTATGAATTCAACCCTCGATTTAACTTACATCAACGCCATCTACGATAAAACCTATAATAATCTAAAATGAAACATCATATTTATTTTGTCCAATGAACAAATAACAAAACGAGCAAATGAAACAGTGCTCTGCACATCTATAATGTTCATAATAAAATATAAAAATTGAAACATTGAATAAAATATTGATGCGATAAAATATTTTTTTATTTGTTTAAAGAAACTTTTGTGACGTAATTTTAATGAGGATCGGAAAATAATTAATGTTTTACCTTTCACTGTGTATATACTTGAAATATACGTAACTATTGCAATATCAACATTGCATGATTGAAATTTAAAATTGTTGTAATTCCAGGTAAAATTATGCAAGGTTAATTATAACAGTTAACGAGGCGAGTGTTTGATTCTGACACGGTCCAGTTGGATTGTCCTTTAGGATACGTTCTATCTCCCATTATCAATGTTAGCTCATTGATAGCTATATGAAATTTGCTGTGAGTAAATTGGAGATCAATCGACATCATTTAAATATCAAAGAAGCATCTCATTAAACATTAACTAGCATTTGAATTATTTACTAACAGTTCAGAAAACACAGTTGAATTAAGAGCTGTATAATGATAAATTGCTAATTGGAATATATATATTTATCATTAATTTTGTAAACAAATAAATTAAAAAAATAAGTTTATATAAATTATAAAAAATAAATAATAAAATTAATTTTCTTTTTTTTCAAAAAAGCTTATTCAATAAACACAAAAGTATTTATTATTTTATTAAATTACAACATAAAAAATTAATTAATTAAATATCATTATACAGAATTATAATTTATAATATTTAGTACATCATTAAAAATTGTCAATATGTCATAATTATTTATTATTAATATATTTTATAAAAATTTGTTTGGAAAAAAAATTTATCATAGATGAAATATATTATATTTATTTTTTTTCTTCTTCGTCGATTGATGTGACATTTCTCGATGAAGCAATAAATAAAATTCGCGCATGAGGAGCAACATCCGACGCAGTGAAACTGGCGACACGTGTCAGCCCAACAGGAACAGGAAGCGCGCTCCCACAGGATTTATTTCAACTTCTGTCGAGAGTTGTACCTCTCTATTCACCCATTGATGCACTGCCACAATGTACAATATACATACATAAATATACATATATATATATATACAAATGTATTGTAAATAAAATATAACCCTTTATATATTTTATGCGCCAATTTCTATATTCGTTTTTGCAAAACATAAAGTTTTGTACGTAAGTTCACGCGACAGTTGCTTGAAGCTTTCAATTGTTGCACAGTTTGTTTCCAAGCTTTCAGAAAGGAAATGAATTATATTTATTATATTATTTTTTATATCCATATAACATAACAATATTAAATATATTTTTTTTTTCTTTATTACATTGTCAAAACTTGAATGTGCTTGTTAAATATTTTTTATTCTTCTCTTCACTTAATATTCAGCTGAATATATAAATTTATACGTAGACTCAATGATAGTTAGTTATACTCACTTTTTTGTTTCAAGTATACAATGTCATATTTATAAAATAAAATAGAAAATAAAAATTGTTATATAAATAAATACAGGTAATATTAAAACAAATTTTTATAACTTAAATTGCACTCGAGACTTTTTTAACGACTTTTCATATTAGCAAATGATACAACAGCCATTTACAGTAAAACATTTTGCTGAAGATAATTAAAGTTGAATTGAAAAATAATTATAAATGTATGAAATAAAAAATAAAAATGAAAATAAAATAAAAAAAAAAAAAAGAAATTTTAATTAAAATGTGGTATTTTATTCTGGTTTCGTGTGGGGAACTCGATTGAAATTGGAAGCGAGTAATAGAGAGTATTGTCTAGTCGTCTGTAGTCACCCCTAGTTGCATTGCGTTGGTTCCACGAATCGTTTCCAACCCTTCACATATACATATACACGAATGTATTAAGTGTTGGATTCTCTTTTCACCTTCGTTTATTTTTTCTATTTATTTTTTTCTCCACTCTGTTTTACTTACTCCTTATTCTACATGTATTTTCTATTTTACTATTGGCTAGTAGGTGAATTGTGTGGTTCTCGATGTGCTCTATGCAAACGCCAGATGTGCTTTTCTTTATGTTATATCGATATGGAACGTCTGAGGGCCAGTAAGATTCGACTTTTATACTTTAAAGTAAGGACGAAATACTACCTCCTATGCACATATATAAATTACGATGTCCCTGTATAATCCAAGAAGATGAAAGAAGAAATGTGAATATAAAAAAGTGAGTTGTAAAAAAAGAAAAAATGTTTATAGTTGTGCGCACAAAAGCTTTCGAATATTTTTTTATATTAATATTTTTCTTATGATTATTGCACGCTTTTTTTTTTTTTTTAGATGCAGTAACAGGGTGTGTTGGATTTTTTTAAAGTCAGTTTTTATGTATAGACATTGATAAAATAAATTTTACTTTTTATTTTCTTACAGTGGAAAGAATAAAAAAAAAATATGATTAAATTTTTTGATGAAAAAAAATATTCTAGAATTTTTTTTATTGTTTATAAGAAATTAGAGTTACTGCTTGTTTATAATACTGATAAATAAACATGCTATAGTATCGTTTATTATGATAATGTAGTACACTATACTAAATTATTCAAGTACACGTTGTATTTATTTATTAATGTACAGAAGTAATTTTAATAATTAATTTTTTGTGTAAGGTGAAGGGAATTAATTTGAAAATTTATATTTATATTTATTGTTAAATGATATTAATTGAATGTTATTAAATATAAAAATTGTTATATGGATTTTGAATTATTTGTTTAATAATTTTGATAAGAAATTTTAATTTGATGAATAAATGAATAAAAGAAAAATTATACGAATATTACTAGCAATTTATTCTAGTAATTTGACATTTATTTCACAGTTCACAGAAAGTGCGAGGTGTCAAAATATGAAACGTTTCTATAATTGTATACAATTCTCATTAACAAATTAAATTAATTTGAAACTTTATAAATACATAAATAAATTTGTAATATTCGTGGCATAACTGAAAGTTGTAAATTAATTTAATTCAGGAATATTCTCTATATATTTCATATTTTAATTTACCTTTGCTGTTTCTATTGTTTCATTGCCAAAATTTCCATTAACTCAAATTTCGATTAAACAAAAATTTCCGCATCCCAATATCAAATTTATTTTCATTAAAATACGTATAATGCAAGTGACATATAAAATATTATCTAACTGACATTGATAGAAGTGTGCATACGAATATATAAATATTAAAGTAAAATAATTTATATGTACATTTTTTCTTTGATAAATTTTCTTCATCATGAACAAAATTTTCTTCGTGACTAAGCTTTTTTTAAATGGAATTTACAAATAATTCACCGAGTTATTTCCCAATATAAATGTTGAAAGTCGTATTATTTATTTATTTTTTTCTTTCATTTATATTTTACTTTTGACATTAGTACAAGAGAGCATTGAAATCCATTCGATATTGAAATATAATTCTACGTGAATATATACGCGAGAATATTCTATGGGATGCAGGTGAGAGGGTGTGTGGGGAATCGACATTTCTCATTCGAGCAGGTAATATCGAGGATTATTTGAGATATTATTTACCCACTAAAGTCCTCAGCTTAAATATGTATATATATCGCGCAGAAAAGTAGCAATGTAAGATAGTGCCTGAGTAAAAGTCAATTGTCATCGCGCAAGATTGCCGTGACAATGCAGAAAAAAAAAAGATAATAATAAAATATAAAAAATAAAAGTGAAAATTAAATAAAAATAATAAAATTCTAGTGAAATAAAGACTAGGAGGATGATGAGATAATAATAAATGAATCGAATCTCTCAGGAAATTGCAAAGAGAGCTAGTGAATGGGAGAATGTAAAGGGGAAGATGGAAAAAAAAAATCAAACGAGACCTGACAAGTTAATTGGTATGTGCTGAGAGGAAAGGCATGTGACGCGATTTTTTTTTTTTTTTTTTTGCTTTTTATTTCGTGTACTCTTTGATACGATGCTTCGTTCAGTCGCTGCACCCAATATCTGTCTGTCATATGACCTGTGTGCTACTGGTAAATCCTCATTGAGACAATGTGAAAGCAAAGTGTGTGTGTGCAGTGTGTCATCTCTAATGTTGCAAGTCGATCTATTGCTGGGGATTGAAACATTGCTTTTAGTTTAATCAATAAGTTTTTGTGAGATTTTGTAATTAATACTTTGGAAGTGCTTAGGAAAATTATTAAATAATTGGATTTTTTTTTTAAGAAAATTTTTTTTTTAGATGTTAAATAAATTTAGGAAAATTTGATCTAAGAAAAAAAGTATGAGAAAAATTATTTTTAATATTTAAGTGAATTAATTATTTTTACAAATAATATTTCGTTGACTTTTTTAATATTGAAATAAAAAATTCGCAGCTGTATGAAATATTTTATTTTTATATAAGATTTATTCAAAAACTTGAATTATCGAAAAATAAATTTTTATAGAAAACATTTTGATTAATATTTTTATTAAACATTTTTTTTGGCTTTTTAAATATGAAATAATTTTAGGAAAATTCGATCTAAGAAAAAAGTCATAAGAAAAATTAATTTTAATATTCAAGTGAATTAATTATTTTTACAAATCAAATTTCGTTGACTTCTTCAACATTGAAATAAAAAATTCGCAGCTGTACGAAATAATTAATGTCAATATTAGATTTATTCAAAAACTTGAATTATCTCAAAATAAATTTTCATAAAAAAAAATTTTAATCAATATTTTTATTGAACATTTTTTTCTGCTTTTTAACTATAAAATAATTACATTAAATTATGGGATAAAGAAATCTGGAGAAATTTTATAAATGTATCCATTCACCCAAGAAATATTAAAAAAAAAAAAAAAAAAAAAAAAAAAAAAAAAAAAAAAAAAAAAAAAAAAAAAAAAAAAAAAAAATGACTGAAATTATCGATGAAATTGTTATTAATCAACTTTACAACTTTACGCTGAGTTAACGTGAAATGTTTTAAAAATAAAAATTTCCTCTTTTATTTTCAATTAATTTTTTTCTTTCTATTACGTTTCGGTGACTTGCAAACTAGAAAAAATTTTCATTAAATCCTCCGAAGTGAAAAATAAAATTGTAAACTGAAGTTCAGTGCTACACGTATACATATACATATATATATAAATATTGGCGCTTTGCTTTAATAGAAAATTTATTCTAATCCTTAGGGGTGCAAAAATTCCAAAACCAGTTTTCTGCTGTATTGATCACTGAGCATCAAACGATTGAAGCGTTTGGATTTTATCACCACCTGTGCTATTGTTCTATCCGATAAAATTCACTCAAAAAAAAAAAAAATAAAACTATCGTCTCATACCTATACATAAATGAACCTGCATATACATAAACAAAACGATAAAGTTGAATCTTCAACAGCTCAAATCGAAAAATGAACTGAACGAGCACTCGATCGTTTCACAGAAAACTTTACAGCGCCACCTAGCAACAAATAAAATCAACTCTTGCATAAAACTCGTCATTTCATAACCTACAAATAACCACATAACAATTTTCGTTGTTCAAATCAACAACATAAGAATATAATCAAACAATAAAAAAAAAACTATAAATCTTTTTACTTCCACTTGTAAACCAAACAATTAAACAATAATCCTTACAAACAAAACCAAAATAAAACCAAGTATAAAAATTATTAAAACTGTAAAACCAATAATACAAATTTGAATTTCAAATTAATCATAATTATTTCTCACACAAATTTAAATAATAAAATTCATCTCTAAACAAATTATAAAATTAACCATAAATGAAAGCAAAAGAGATTAATTAAACTACAATTAACCACACTGATCATCATCATCATCATTATCAAAACATCAGTCTCATTAAAATACCATTTACATTGGACAGTAAACATTAATAATAGAGTCGCGAGAATTCAAATGAAATAAACACTATCAAGCTATAACAAAAGATAAATCATTGGATGTTATTTCACAATGTTGTCATTCATTTATATAAAATTAATGAGAATATCCAGACGGAGAAATTGGGATAGTGTTCAGTGATTTCAATTCAATGTGATTCTATTAATTCACTTGAGAATGAAAACTAAATGAAACAATTCACTGCATTTATATTATAACCGATCAATAAATGAATGTAACTGAATACACCGTTGATAAATAAATAGCAAGATGGATTGTTTAGAATATTGAGACGTTTTACACATACATGCATATATAAATGTAAAGAATAATACATATGTATTGGATTCAATAATGTATTTATTTGTATAAGGATGGGGTGAATAGTTGTAGGGATAAGTTGAGGGCATTACTTCGGAATGTATTTATAGTTATAGTAGTGCGTCTTTTACTGGCGCCAGGATGTCTCGGACCCGCCTTTACTACCAACAAGAAACTATATTCCCTTGTCGTCGGATGGTTTCGGTTACCCACCATATGCTCGAAGTGAAATTGTAATTCACGCCTCGAGCACGCCATCGTCGTGCGACCACGTTATATTATTTGTAGTATGTAGTGCAATACGTTATTTACTCGCAGTTCGCACAGCGATTTAATCGGACACGAAGATAACTTCAGATTGGAGCTTGTGTTGTATTAGTTTTAGTTTATAAAAAAATTTTTTTTTTATGTTTAAGTATTTTTAGAGAGTTATTAAATTAATGAGGATATTTAATTAATGTAAAATTTGTGAAATGTTTTTGGGGATTTTTTTGTGATGTTTTTTATTTGTTTATCTTGGTAATTGTTGTATAGTTATTTTTAAAGATTGATTTAATGGTTGATTTATGTGAGGAATGAGGTTATATATTGTTAAATAGTTGGATTTTTGTTATAGGGATTTGATTTTTGTATTATTTTTCGTGATGGCAGTAGTAATTGTGTAGAATAGTCAGACGCGTTTTATTAAAATGTTTCGGCGTAGTATAATTTGTTGAAACTCGTGGGTTAAATTATTTATTTAATTTTGAACGCGATATATATTGATTTTACTGATTTGTAATGTGGGTATTTGTTGTGAAAAGATAAAAAATTAATTTATTTTAGAAAATAAAATTTTCTAATTTTATTTTATTTTAGTTGTTTTTTTTTATCATTCGAATTACCTGGAGTAATTAAACAAATGACGCCACAAAATTGCGACAAGTTTAGAATATTTTCTTGATAAATTTTGAAAATTTAAAGATCCATATTTTGAGAAAATAATGTAATAAAAATACCTCACAGTCATTACAATATTATATTAAAAGTTTGACAAATAAAAATAAGCTTATTTTTTTTTTCAGTGTGCTAAAAATAAATATCGCAAAAATTACGACGTCTCTGATATTTCAAAAAAAAAAAAAGAGACTGCTACTATCAAAAAATCCTCTGAACAATGAATGAAAAATGAAAAATGAAAAATACATTAGCAAGTTTTTGCTTATTTTTCATTTCCACTTCATATTGTAATATAAAATACACTAACTTTATTAAATTTAACATATTAAATTCTCATTTATAATTAAAAACCCGCAAAAATGTGTAAACAATTTTTATAAAACTGGATTCATAAAATCCCAATTAATATAAAATTTACAGCGACAAATAAAATTTAAATATCCATTTTATAAATTGCATACTCATTAATAAACAAATATATAAAAACATACATATAATTATCAACTTTTATCCCATCGATATAGAGTGAAATACGCTCCATAACTTTGTGCTTGCACTCTGTCTGCATCCTGTATGCCCATACGAATTTTTTTATCCATACCATAAAATAAGTAATCAATCATATTTTCCAAAGTGATTCATTATTCACTTCCAACTTCATCCAGTTCTTTTTTTGTTTCTCTCTCATCTATATCACTCTTCTGTGGTTGCTTATGCGTAAGCTTTCACGATGAATAAATAAACAATTACTTTTTAATCACTTTCCCTTCTCGTTTCATATTTATTTATCCTTTTTTCTTCTTCTTCTTTTTCTTTTTTTTTTTTTTCTTTTTCTTCTTATTATCTCTTTCACATTCCTATCACAACCACTATTACTCCACCATCTCTCCCTTCACTTGATATTGATCATATTGATCATATTCACATTATGAACCCACGATCAATAACTGAGCGATACTTAATCTGACAATAAATTTATCGTTAAACTCTCACATATTCTATCTTCTCCACGTTGATTTATGTGTCGTTATTTACACCTATACACATTTAAATAAATATGTGTATTGTAAATTCAATCATGCACTCACATGATTGCCACATCACCTCTACTTTTTATATCGCATTTGAAAAAAAAAAAAAGGAAATATATCCAAGTAAACATTTATATTTTAATTCATGTTCAAATATTCTTTACGATATTACTTTACATTTTTAGTAGTTATCTATGGAACTCACTTTATTTTCTAGTTACGAATAAATCTGACTATATACAAGTGCTCTATACTCACTTGGGAGTGAGGTTGAAGTGTAACGCTTTGAGCAATCATAATTATCCTAGTGAAAAAAAAAAGATAAAATATCTAAAAACAGAAATGGGTTATTCATTAAATTGAAATTTTTATTTAGGAAAAATATCTATGACATTAAAATGCATAGAGGCGTTATTTAATATATAAACTTGACACATATAAAGTGAAAATTATAAATGTATATATATAAATATACATGTGGGAATATTCTACGAATATTTGGGATAAGTGAACCGAATGAAGGAAGACGTCGCCTGTGGAAATGATAAATCATCGAGTTTAAAATTAAATAAGGTGGAAAAAGAGTCACTTCCACTTTATCCGATGAGCATGTCAAGACGGGTCGGTTAAAGTTCCAAGGTGCTGGAAACCTTCACGACACTGTTATAGACTTGTGTAGGTGATATCAAAGACCAGTGTACAATAATTCAATTTAATACACACGACAGTTTGATATAAAATAAAACAAAATAAAATAAATCGAATATTAAATATTATTCAACAATAGAGCTGCTTTTATTTCTTCACAACAGATTATTTAATTCATTTCAATTTAGTATAAATCCTCACAAATATAAATACAGTATAAATGTACGTTCAAATTATTCTTAATCCTCTACTGTGTTTCATAGGGGAATTTTCGATGAGCTTTATTCAATATCATTTCGTTACACTTTTTTTTTTTTCGCTCACATTGTATAACATCCCCTTGTCTAACAGTCATCCAAATAATAAATATATAAAGCCACACACCGAAAAAGATACATATCTTATTCTCCAACAATTCATAATGTTGTCATGAAAAAAAAAAAAAAAAGAAAAAAAAAAATATTTATTACCAAAAGATAGATGTTTATTATGTGATACGTATAAGTTATAGAAGAATATGAAAAATCATCAGACTCGCACAAGCGTGCATCACGCAAGTTTATACACAAAATATTACATAATATGATGGGAGTAATAATTAATCATAATTCATTGATAAAATATAATTGCAAATAGAGAGAAAAATATTAATTTAAGTATAAACGAAAAATGAGTGAGCAAATATTTCTTATAGAATTTTCATGATATATTATTATTATAATATTATTATTATTATTTGCGTATGTATTTGTAGTTAGATATTGTTAGGCGTCTGCGCGTTGTGCGATTGAATAAAGCGGCGTCGGCGGCGCAAGTGAAACAGAATTATAACATGCACGGTAGGATTTTGCCGCCTGCCAGCGCCAGTGCTTCCCTTTAGTCGGGATGCCGTTCGTGCACCCTCGTGTTCTTACCCAGTATGATCGCGATGATCGGTGAACTTGGAACAACGTCCAAGACGCCCGTTGTGGTCGCGAGCCTTGCGCTTCTGCTTACTGTTACCGGACTCGCGCGCACCGACATTCTTCCGACAGTCGGTGAGTGAAATTAATTTCAAAGGATTAATTAAAATTAAAATTATTAAAATTTCTAAAATATATGTACAAAGAAAAATATTTTATTACATTTAATAGTTCATCATGTTTATGAATTATGTTTCAACATTTTGATATGTTAATATATTAATATATTATTTAATATTAATATATTACTGAATTTTGTTTTGTTATTTTAAATTATGGAAAGTGAAATGAAAATTATTGAAATGTAAATTTTATTTACACGAATATATTACTGGATATTGTTTTATTATTTTTGATAATAGAAAGTGGAATGAAAATTATTGAGATGTGATTTTTATTTAAATGGTTATTAATTTTTTTTTGATGATGTATAAGCAATCACTGATTTATTTTTTTTTTTTGTGATTGATCGGTATAAACGGTGTGTTTATGTGCATTTGTCAATGTTTAAAATGAAATATATTTTTGTTATTTGGGGTGAGTTTGTACTAATTGCAAGGGGCGTGATACAGAGAATGAATTGGGATTGACGATATACATATGCGTGAATTGTACAAAGGGGAATTGCAATTAAGTTTGGGGATTATCGTGCGTAACATTGTCGATCGAGAGAGAGTATACGCGCGACGAGTTTCCAAAGTTATATACATACATATTTACCTTTGCATACATATGTATTTATTGTATATATGTGTGTGTGTCTATGCAATGGAATCGTTTGTTAGTGAAAACGCAGTGTGTGGCAGGAATGAGATGGTAAATGTGAAAGTAATTTTTTTTTCTTTTTTTTTTTTTTAGTTTCGAGTGTGTATAACATTCACTGTTTCACAGTGATGTTTCTCTCTTTGTCTATATTCTCTTTTTCACTTGTACACACAACAACTCTCGATCGGTGTGTTTATCGCTTTATCGTTTGATCCGGCCACGGTAGTTTACACAAATTTACGTGTTGCAAAAAGTGCCTAACGAGTTTGCTCGAATTTATTTCACCTACAAATACGATTTATAATTTTTCAGTGAACAAATTTACTTGTCCACAATTTTTATCTCTATTTTGGAATATTATTGAGATGATAAAGTTCAGTTTAACGATATTTTTCAACACAATTTTTCCCACTGGATAAATATTTTTTTATAACATAACTTTATTTTGATATATTTTTTTTTATTTTATTTGGTTATTTATTTAGTTCTATTAGCCATTTGCTTTGGGCTGTTGATAATGTATTTTATTTCAGTGAACGAGAATTATATTGAATATTTTAAATCAACAATTTACGAATTGATAAAATTTTGTGTATTTATAAAATTATAATATTTATAATATTTTTATATAAATCGAGAGAATTATTTGAATATTAGCGCTGTATTTATTTACAAAATGTGTGGATATGTTTTGAGAAAAGCTCAATGAGTTTCAATAGATGATATTAATTTTTTTTAAATAAAACCTCGAGACAATTGTCGAAGTCGAAAATTCACTCGGCTTTTTTTTTTTTCTTCTTCCAATTGGATGAAGATGACGAAGTCGAGTGCGAACGAGCGTGGGTGCACCTTGGAATAACATTATTTTATATATGTGTATATATATATACCATTGAATAAAGAAGGAAAGAAAGAAATAAAGAAAGAAAGGAGGTTGCAAATAAAAATAGAAAAAGAAAAAAAGAAATGTGAATTTCTGCTCAAATGCAATACTTGCTTATCTTTTTCTCTTTGAAGCTATTTCAATACGCTTATGCCCAACGCCTTCCTCAAGTTATTCGAAAAGTCCGGTAATGGTAAAAGCATTTTATTGGCAATCCGGAATATAAAGTAAACGTGAAATTCACGTTGGAATGCGCCGCGTCGCAACCAAAGTCTCGACTAAGTGAAGCGTGTAATAATTTTAAAAAACTTTCGTTATTAATATATTAAAAAAAAATATATACATATGTACAATGCATCTAAATATACATATAGATCTGTATAATATATATACACGCACATAAAAACTTTGCAAAAAGGGGATAAATAAAATTTTGTTAATTACTACAAATTTTTTTTTCACTTTTTTCAATTTTATTCGATTTAATATTTCCTCGTTACACCGTTCAAAAATTTGCATATATTATTTTCAAACAAATTTGTCCATATAATCATTCATACTTAATATTTGATAATTTTTCTATTGCATTTATTCTTAAAATTCATTCAAATTTACAAATATTTTTATTTCCTTTTAAATATCAAAACAATTTTACTAAAATTTCAAAAAAAAACTTTCATGCTTTCATAAATTCATTTTTGATTATATAATAATTCTGCACATAAATATCTTCATAATCTCATATATATACACATACAAAACCATATATTTATAAATACATAATTGAATATTTGTGAAAATGTAATTTAAAATTGTCAAACATCGACGAATTCAAAAGGATCAGCTATGTATCCAGCATTCTACATACTCACGCTCTATTTTATTATCATTATTACTATTATTATTATTATTATTATTATTATTATTATTAATACTATTATTATTCATTTATTTGTTTATTTATTTATTTTTATTTCGTATAGAAACACTGTCGATGAGAACCCAAATCTGTCAGCTGGTCCTGCCACACGAATGGTTACTGTCCGCTTGAATAACCATCACGCTTAGAATAACATATAAAATACATTGCTATCAAACCAATTTACCTCACAAATAAACATAAAAATAAATGAAAAAAAAAAAAGTAATAGCAATAAAAAAACCAAACGCAAATTTTATGCATAACAAAATTTAATTGATCAAAAAATAATTGTTATCCGTCTTATATAAATAAATAAATAATTAAATAAATAAATAAATATCGACGATCATAACGAGAAAATAAATAAAAATATCAGGAATAATTTTTATATTAAAAAATTGACAATGTAAATGAAATTTGAATAGTATAGAAATAATATTGATGAACAAGTTCAATAATGGGCGTGGTTTAAAGGGACTTTTGGAAGTTTAGAACATGTCTAGAAACGATATATATGTACGCATGTACATAATACATATACATGTATATATGTATTTATATATCTATCGAATCATTCGATACTTTGGAACTGGGTAAACAACTCTTAAGTATCTCTAAAACCATGTACACATTCATGTATAGGTATTTATATACATGTGTGTTTTCATATATGTATATATTATACAATCCTACATATATTCTCTTCATTATGATTATATATATATGTATGTACATATACAGTATATAAATGTGTGATATATATGTACACACTTTTACAATTTGTTTTACCATTTTCTTCCATTTCATCGCAGTTTTTTTTTTCTTTCTCTCTATCTTCTTTTCTACGTCTACGAGAATTTCAGTCATTATTTACGATTTTAATTAATTAAAAGTTATTGCTGAAGGAAAGTTTACCTCGAATGGAAAACCACCATTCGTTTGCCAACAATACATATATATATATATTTATATATATTACATAAAATAATACAATAATACGATAATTTATCAAGTTCAAAATTGTGAGTCGTTAAAAATTTTATTAACTAATCAAAGAATTTACTTGAATTTTAGCGTTGATTTTGTAACTATTTTTACATTATTTTATTTTATTTATTTATTTTTTTCTTATTTTATTTATTGATTTATTCATTTTTTTTTTCTTCTTCTTATTCTTCTTCATCTATTCACATATGTATATGTATTTACATGGGCTATAAACATTTTATACGGATCATTTGTGTTTTTATCCATTGGGGTAAAATGATGAACACAACTCAGATGAAATGTACCGCAAAAATTCCCGGTGCAATTCGCGTCCGGAGAAGATAAAGAATGATTCACTTTACGGGAAAGTGAACGCAATGCTTTTTCGTAGTCCATTTTGCCATCGAGGCACCAAAAAAAAGTGTAACCTATGAAGGAATATACTAAGAATTAGGGAATTTAATTTAATTATTAAGATATACGCAGGATATTTATTTTGTGGAATTATAAATTTGTCCATCTGTTATATAAGCCTTATGTTGCCTGCCCTTCAATTTTTATTCAACTATTATTTTATTTAGGTAAGGTATAGTGGTTTGTATGTATAATATATGTGTTCATTACAATGTAGAGGTTTATTAAAAATTTTTAAAGGAAAGTTCGTGAGGACTCTGAGTATATGTACAATGAAATAATTATACGAACCGTAATTTAACAGGGTGGATGAATAAAATACTTGGGAAATTATTTTATTAATTAAGAAAAAAATTATATGTGAAATTCGACTGCGTATGTTATAATATGTAGATGTGAGTAAGGGAAAATGAGGAAAAGTTGTTGAGATTTATGAAGAAAAAGTAGGGAAAAATGAGAGAAATTTATGTATTTGAATGTGGAAATAAATGTAAATAATAAATATGTTTATTTTATTTTCAACAATCTACTCATTTCTTTAGAGTGTAGGGAATTATTTATAATTATTGTTACAGGCCCTGATGAAATATTAAATTATTAATGTGGTGGATTTTAGTATTCTAATTATATTTTTTAGCATGGGGATATTGAATTGAAAATGAATATTTTTATTTAGGATTGAATTTTTTTAGATTCGATAATTTTTCAATATAAATAAAATTTTCTGGATTATTGGGAAAAAAAGTATAAAGTATTATAGTCTCGAATCACGATGAACTCTTGCAGTTGAGTGAAATAAAAAAGAATTTATATTGAGTGAAGAATAAAATTTAAATTCAAATAAAATATTATTATCAATCTGATTATTTTTACATTTAAAGATTCATTTTTATCTTCGGGTTTCAAAATTAATAACTCAATCAAATATTTTACATTATATTTTATGAATTATTTCAAAGCTGCAAGTGCATTAATGAAACCTTCATCCCCAATTAAAACTCCATTTTTAGCAAAATTAAAAAACGTTAGTTTGAAATAAAATAAATTACATAATTATTAAAGAGCAAAAAATAATTTTAGATAAAATTTTATATTTTATAATTTATATACAGACTTTTATGTCAATATTTTTCAAACAAATTTTATCGATAACAAGGCTAATCTCTACTATACATTTACGCTTGAATACATAGACAAAGATTTGACTTAGTGGTCAACTATAAAAATTTATGTAAAGTAAAACTTGCAGAGTTTGCCTGTTATTACATGCAAAGTATTTGTGTTTGTTCAATACTTGGAGCCACAAAATGCAGCCAATTCCCTCAACTTTTTTTGAATATAATTCATCTGTTGCAGAACAAAAGTTTTATTAAAAATTAGTAGTAGTAAATTTTCCAAAAAAATATATCGACACATCAATTTTTTTCTATTCGACTTTTATAATGTTAATAATATTCATTCAGTTAAATTTCCTGCGATACACGTGTGTCTTTATAAAAGTGTGCACTTTTTGTCTCATAAACCAACAAACTTTTACTTTTTATTATGACATGATAAGAAAAGTTTCAGAGTTATCCAGAATTTTAAACTGCAAATTGAGGCAAATATTTACGCTTTTGATGATCATGAATTCATGAAGAATAATAAGATACATAGGTATCGGATGAAATATGACATTGACCGATATAAAAACAAACTTACTTTTTTACGAACTTCTTATGTATAAAAAAAAAAGCAGTTATTTGACAGTAATCAACATGATCCATGTGAACTTGAGAAAAGCTCAACGAATTAAAATTTTTACGTGTTTTTATCACGAGCCAAAAGGAAATGAGAAAAATTATTCCATCTCATTTAAACCCAGCTTTCGATTTAAATGAAATTGTAACTCTTTAAAATGCTTTATAATTTTTTTTTCATAAAAACACAATAGAAAAATATCAAACAAAAATTAAATTTATTACAATTCAATCCATTATTTTTAAATACAGTTCAAGCACAATTATAAAATATTATTTCATCACACAGTCACACCTTCATAAAAATATATAAATTAAATCTACAATTTTGCCCAAACAACAAAACAAAAATAGAAAATGATATAAATTATAAGCTACATTTGTTCTAAAATTTATTTGGCTATCAGGTGTATACAAATGAAAGGAATAGAGGAGATAACGCATGAGGGATAAGCAGAAGATGACGAGGAGCAAGATAGAATAAACGTGTGCGAACAAGAGAAGCAAGCGAATAGGAAAGCGTCAGATATAGCAGGAATGATGCAGAGTTGGTAGTTTTCGCATGGTCAACAGTACAATGAGCGACGAGTTCTATTGTCTCGATCAGAGAGCAATGAATGGATGGTGGAAGATGGCGAACGTTGGTTGTGAGGAATGCGTGTGTCTGCGGTACAGGAAGTTGTGGTGAATATGTCCAGCGGTACATGTACATATATAACCATGGATAAAACCCATATAAAGGGAAGAAATATATATCCATGTGAATATATGTTAGCATTTGATGATGGTGAAAATTTTCCGTTGTGTACGGCTTTAATTCTCGAGAGTCCATACCGCAATCGAAACATTTTGAGTTTAATCCTCTTATTCGTACCCGGATTAACTCCAAACATCACGTCATTTTCTCTATTTCATACTTCGTCTTTGCATTTTAATGTATAAATAAATAATATATCAACACTTCACACTACGTTTGCATACTTGACTTTATTTGTTTTGTTTCTTTTTTTCATATTGCAATTGGAAATTATGTTTGACTTTCAATATTTAACAATACATCACTTTATGTTTATTGTTACATTGACAATTTTTATACTCTTCGACGTGTAATATTGTCGTGAAAAGCTCGAACAAAAGGGAAAAAAAATAAATAAAAAAAGAAAAGATAATACAGGAAGTGATGGGGAGAAGGTTTGCAGTATATTCTTTTGCACGTGGTTTTATACCGCAACACTTTAATGGAGAGTGTCACTCTCGCATATGTCTATGTATATTTTCTCATATGATGGTATAAGAATAACTGTCCAGCAAAACGTGTCCGTACACGCTTCATCATACAATACTCAGCACCGTTAATGCACCGTTGAGCACATACACAAGGGTCTATGACCGTTTATATACCGATATATACATATATATATATATACGTATGTATAGTTACTACTGTCGTCCAACAGAAAGTAGAAGCTCCAGAAGCAGCAGGATGGTAGACCAGATTTTATTTTTATTTTTTATTTTTTATTATTATTATTTCATTTTTTTTTCCTACCCCCGTTCATGTATTTTATTTCGGTTATACCAACACTTTTATGTGTTTTAGATGTATGTGAGTGTAGTTGTATTACTGCAACGGAAATTTTACGTGAGCACAGCATGCACCAACTTCTCTGCGTCGTTCACCGGTGCTTTTCACGTCACTGTCCAAGCAGAGAAAATAATATAGAGTGGTAGAGGGATAAAGATGAAAAAATAAAAAATAAAATAAAGTTGAGTAGTTAAGGGGAAATATGAGATGAAAGTAAGGAGAATAAAAATAAAAAATTATGTACAGTACCTGTCAAAAATCTAAAGGTAATTAAATAGTTTTCAAATAAATTAATATTTAATAATAATAATAATAATAATAATAATAATAATAATAATAATAATAATAATAATAGTAATAATAATAATAGTAATAGTAATAGTAATAGTAATAGTAATAGTAATAGTAATAGTAATAGTAATAGTAATAGTAATAGTAATAGTAATAGTAATAGTAATAGTAATACTAATAGTGATAGTAATACTAATAGTAATACCAATAGTAATACTAATCGTAATACTAATAGTAATAGTAATACTAATACCAATAGTAATACTAATTGTAATAATAATAATAATAATAATAATAATAATAATAATAATAATAATAATAATAATAATAATAACATCAGTTATAAAATATATTTGAGATCATAGTTTATGGTGTATAATCTCGAAATGAGCTTTTTATGAGACAAATTCGTGTAATTTCATAAATTGATGAAAGTTTGGAAATAGAAAAAAAAATAAAAAAAAAAATTGTATGCTCAATATTTATAACAAATAAGCAATATTTGTTTGAAAAATATATTAAAAATTATTCTAGAATAAAAGCTCTCTAATGGAGAGACAAAAAAAAAATATTTAGGAGCTTATTATTTTGCCGACTAAATTAACCCTATTTAATTCTCTTTGTAAACATTGAGGAATTAATGAAAAAAAGTAAAAAATTGAATTGAAAATAAAATAAAATTATTAGTGTGTGCTTGATAACGGTAATTGTAATTCTCTAAATTATTCATTCCACAGATGTGAGGTCATAGTGTTTTTATATTTTTTTAATTATAACACAATATTTCACTGAGTATTCGCAGCTGTTGAGCATGTCTCAATTATAGAGTTTTTAAAAAAATGAGAAGACATTTATATACATATAGAATGTTAGTATATATATGTAATATGTGGGCAATGGATATGTGCTTGTTTCTCTTTTCATGTAATATTATTTTTTTTTTTTTACTTTATTATTGAATTATTATTATTTTTTATCATGGTTGAGTCTTTGCGATTCTCTGGAGAAATGAAGTAAAGCCCAAAAAAATGTAAGAGTAAAAAAAAATTCATCCAAGCTGCGGCGATGAGACATCGATATAGTATATAAGAAGGGAAAAAATGCAGAAAGAAAAAAAAATCACATGAAACGAGACTGTTCTTGACGATCCTATTGTGTATGTGTACTTTTCTTTACCGTTCGCATTGTGAAACACGAATTTCTTCCTTTCGTCTTGTTTTTATTGGCTGTTTTTTTTCTCTTCTATATTTTTTTGTTGTTCCTAGTGATATATATGCTGATATCTATAGGAAGAAATAATATATATATATAGAGGTTTTGTATTTTATTATTTGTTTTATATCTATCAATGAAATGTGTATTTATACTCAAACTACTATAGACGACACATATTTTATAAAAATAAAATGATTTTAAATTAAATACAATATCAACATTCAGAGAAACCGAATCAATATTTATAAACAATAAATTTTCATATTTACATGTAAATCAATAAGTTTTAGAAAATTTAATATCAATAATATTATTTATGAAGAAATTTTGATAATTAAATTTGTATATTTTATTTTTGGCAGCAAAATAATTTCAGAAAACATATATAAAAATTTATTTATTGTTCTTATTATATTGTTAATCAAAGCACTATTATCTAAACACCCCCACAATGAGTAAAATAATTTTTCCCCCAAAAGAATTAATAAAAAAAATATTTCCTCAATTTTTAATTACGAAACTGATTAAAAAATGATATTTCTTTTTTTTTTTTTTCTTAAAGAAAGAAATTAATAAAATTCTTGTATCTATTTTATTCTTTATATATATTTCACTCCATCTAAAACTTATGAAATTTCTATAAATTCAACATTTCAATAAGAGCATAAATTAATATATATCTTCCCATTTAATAAGTTACATTTCACTTTTCCCCAGTCTGCTCTTTTCCTCGTAACTATCTACAAATAGAACCATTACTGTTTAAATTAGCCATTATATATTACACGTATATATGAATATCTATGAGACTTGGTAACAATGAATGTTATTCCAAAGTTAAATTAAATATTAGCGCGGTCGTGCGAAGTTTTCGTTACGTCCAGTTGTGCGCGCCTCCATGTCTCTGCAAGATATACTCAACGTTGATCCCTGTCGAGATAAAATAGACCCAGTGACAGTGCAAAAGAGCTGGATAGTGTGAGAAATATATACAGAAAGACACAAGGGAGAAAAACAGTGAGGAAATAAGTGTCGAGGGTGAGGGAGAAAGTGCGGCGAACTTTGTCCAAACAATGCTGCCTGCTTGTCATGAGCGCACCAACGATGAAGAATAAGCCAAAGGGAAAGTGGAAGAGAACAAGTGAGATAAAGAGGAAGGAAACAAGGGAAAAGCAGTAGGTTGCCCGAAGTAAACTATTGCGCGGTGGCAGGTTTTACAAATAAAAAAAATATCTATGAGAAAGGGAATCAACAAGAAGTAAAAGAAGAAGTAGTAGTAGTAGAAGAAGAAGAAGAAAGGTAAATATTAGGAGTAAAAGTATGAAGAGTGAAGGGTTAAGAGGTGAAGTGTGGGTGTTTGTGCTGTTGGTGCAGACGAAAGAAAAATCTTTGGAGAAAGGAAAACTAAGAGTCACGAGGGCGTACATTTTGGTGCCCATGAGTCTCTTAAACTTGCTCGTAATATTCCTTTGTTGTTCGTGATTATAAAAGATCGCACTTGGTCTCTAAGCACTGATAATATTTCATAAATTTACAATGCATTGACCTCGTTTTAATACCAACATAAAAGAAGGAATAAAAAATATAAATATATATTCATAAATAATTTAATATATTAATTAACAATTGGTAAACGGTGAATAGAAGTTTATTATGGGACATAAATTTCGATTTGTAACAATTCAATTTTATTCTGATGCAAAATAGTAAATAATAATCTTCGCTTAGTAGTTTTTATTATCAATATAATTTTATTTTGTTTTCAATTTAATTAATTTGCAGAAAAAAAAATTTATTGCTGACATAAAATATTAACTGTAAATATTTTTTATTCGAGGTGTACATCAATCATTGGGATAATTTATAAACATTAAAATTATCTTCCAGGTGAGATGGCAATTTTATGGATATACTAACTATAAAACAAAAAAAATTAATTCTTTTTTTTTTTTTATTTTTTTTTCAGTACAAAAAATATATCTACATATATCCAATTTCATTTCTCTTTATTTCATTTTCTCTCCCTCTATACTTCTCATTTTGATTATCTCGTACAGAATATTTTATTTCGTTTGCATAAAGAAAAAAAGAAAAATAATAAAAAAAAACTAAAGAATAAAAAAAGACAGAAAAAATAATCAGCCAATTACTTTTTTACTTTCTTCGTTCTCTCTATTTTCTCGTTGTCTCATGCATTTCTTCTTTATATATAGATATATATATACAACTCAAAACTATATAGATACGTATTTTGTGAACTCGTGAAATAAGGGATGCTCCTCTGGGTTGTTCACTTACAACGATTTCAAGACAATTTATAAATGTCAAACTTTAGTTGTAATCGTGCATGAGAATCTTTGAAACGTGAGAGTCTAAGAAAGTCTATATAGAGTATTGAGTTTTGTCGTTGTATACATGTATATGTGTATAAAGTGAATATTTATATACATACAAACACGTTGCAAAACTTCATTTCAGCTGGTTCAAGTTATGTAACTTGCCCATATATGTACATATATTATATAAAGACCGAGAGATTGTTTGAAAAGTTAATTAAAAGACTGGAAGATTCATTGAAAACCCCAATTGAAAATATAATAAAAAATAATAAAATAACTACCTGTAAACTCCGTTACTTATACTCACTCACTCACTCAATTTTTTCCTCTGTCAATAAATTTATTTATTTATTTTTTAAATCGTTATATATGTTTAACAAGTTTGAACTTGTTTTATGTCCATCGTTAATGATCTAACGCTACATTAAACAATTGATAAGATAATGTAGAAGAAATAATTTAACATTACTCATCGAGTTGTTACTTATATAAATAATAAATACTTACTTTGAGTATGCAGTTAATAATTAGAAATCGATTTTGCTACCGTTGGATTTTGTGTTTTAGCACATTAGGAAATAGTACCTTAATTGCGTTTGCGATTAGAATCCTATGGATGACCTAATCGTAATCGCTTGGTAATTTACTATATTGTTAGACTATTCTCCAAATATAATCATGTATATGTATGTACTTAGAATTTAGATATACGTTTATATAGTTGCATGAATGCGTAGGTGATGTGTAGTAGAGTGTGTGAATGATAATTATTGCTGGAGATCATGGAAAAGTCTACGTTTATTTACAGGTGGAATTGAGAGTCAAATATGTGTCCGGCAATTTTCCAACTAAGTTTAAAACGATGAGCTAACAACACGTGAGCGTTGAGTTTGTTGTTCAAGTGAGGAGCGTGTTCTTATGTGTAGATACTTAGCATAATATGGCATTGAAGAGCTAGCAGCACGTAGTTATGTATAGAAGAATGCTATCGTGTGTATATGTGTTTGTTTAAAGAGGGGAGAATGGAATTTTTAGTTGTGTGCGATAAGGGACGATATAGAGAAGGCAAAAGGTCGGAATAACGATTTGATAGTTTTTTTTTTTTTTTTTTTTTTTTATAGGGTTTTTATTGACACGAAATTTTTATTATAGTGGTTATGTAGGTGATAAATAAAATTTATGTTTTAGTGAGAATGAGATATTTGAGGGTGACGTCTAGATTTTGAATAGTATTTTAATAGTTTTTTTTTTTTAGATTAAATTGGATTGATTAAAAGGTAAAATAATTATTTAATTTAAGAATTTCTTATGATTTTTTTGACTAAGGATTTTTTATGATTTTTTTTGTGTAGATTTTGAATAGTATTTTACTAGTTTTTTTTTTTTTT
>JAQQBS010000003.1:7548990-7574849 GCA_030347275.1 Microctonus aethiopoides | reverse complement strand
ACAACATCACTCTATTCGTGTTTCTCGCTCACGAGATTTCTTCAGGTATATATAATAAACGTTAAGCCATATTACACATCCTCGCTTGTGGCTCGTAAATAAAGGTATACAAAATACAAAATTGATAAACGATGTTACATGCAAGATTGGTTGGTTGGATTTTATGATGGAATAAAAAATAAATTATAATCTATACACAAAATTGTATCTTACTTTGTGCAAAATCGATAAAGATTTTTCTCTGGAATATATTTTTTATTTTATTTATTTAATTATTTATTTATTTTTATTATATTATATTATTTATATTTATATATTTATATATATTTATATAATATATTATAATATATTAATTAATTATTTATTATATATATAAACAAAAATTAAATATTTAATCTAATACATTTTGTCATTTTGATTGTTATTTTTTTTTGTTCTATTTTATTTTTTTTTAAATTGTCGTAAAAGTTTTGCAATGTTAATTTTTACACGGGGTGGGGGTTTTTTTTTTTTTTATTGGACCATTAGAATAATATGGATAAATTATATAAACTGCTCTTAGATATTGCACCGCGTGTCTGGAATAAAAACGACATCGTAAACTGGCTTTTAATGTTTGCCTGCGCCAGCAATGCGGCAAGAGATCGTTACTACTAAAAATATATATATAATGTAACTTTATATGTAAAATATTATACATATATATAGTTGATTTGAAATAGTTAAGATGATTAAGCAAGCAGAGAAAAAGACTCTTCAAATATCTGAATAATTTATTGAATCCTTTTCCTAATTTTATTAATTCTTAATTCATTCTCGCCGAATATTATCTCCATTTTTATTTTATTTTATCATATAATCTTGCCCCATATAGCATCTTGCCAGGGTATAATACAATAAAATCAATCAATCAATCAATTTTATTAAGTTTATTAATTTTTCTTTGATAACAAAACCATTATTTATTTTTACTACTTATTATTTTTTTATTTCTCGAACGATTTCTTTTATTCAACAGCGTTGAATTGTCTCAAAAATATTTTCTACAACTAATAACTAAGATAAATCGCATAGAAAAAATTGTTTTGAGAGCATTAATATTAAATTCATCAATAGAAGTTTATAAAAAAATTCAAACACAAAAAATAAATATTAGCATTAATACATGGACGAATAAACAAAGATTGAAAATATTCTAAAAGTGCAAGCAAATGAGTTCCAAATAAAAGAGAGTTGAGTGTGTTAATTAAATGGCTATAGAGAGCAAGAAAAAAAATTGAGAGATGAAGAAGAAGGAGATGGAGGGAAAAATAAATAATAAAATAAAAAATAAAATAAAAAGAAGAGCAAGAAGAAAAATAAAAGTTGAGTGCTAATTAGACGGGTTCGGCATTTGTTGGAAAATTCTGAATTTTCTATCACATCTTTTGGTTGAGATGAGAGGAGATAAAAGGAAGACACGCGTAAAGCGCTTTCAACCATCAACGCCATCTTTCAGCGTGACTCAACTCCTATGTATACTTAACCCCTCAAGCAAACTGCAAGACTGATTACAAACACAGACTAACCATGACGTTCATCCCATACGTCACGAGTGGAGAGGTGAAGAGAGAAATACTAACGAAGGTGCTTTCACATCGTAATCTTTCGGAGAAAATAGCTGATATATTTGCGAAAAGAGACGAATCAAGATTATGTCGTGAGCTTTCATGTAAAAGAATCTGATATATGTAAATATATATAAGGAATATATAGATGTATATTTGTTTATTATTTTTATATTTAAATTTCCAAGGTAAAAATTAAGTAAGAAATTTTCGTTATAAATCTTTTTGTTTGTTTAGTTTTATTTTTTATTATGAAATTAATTATTAAATGAGTTTGTAATTAATTATTAAAATATTATTATTAGGATTGATTTATAAATAAATTGAATAAATTTAATTGATAAATCAAATTATTTTATCAATTTTTTTTTTTTTTTCAAATATTTTATAAATTATTTATTGGAATTGTTGAATTTTGGAGATTATTTTTTTTTATAATTTATTATTAATATTGTTTGATGATTAGTCTTATTTTTTATTATGAAATTTATTAATAAATGAGTTAGTAATTAATTATTAAAATATTATTATTATTATTATTATTATTATTATTATTATTATTATTATTATTATTATTATTATTAATAATATTATTAATTTATTAATGAATTCAATTATTATATTATTTTTTCTTTATTGTAATTAATTATTGTTTGATGATTAGCCTTATTTTTATTTTGAAATTAATTAATAAATGAGTTGGTAATTAATTAATAAAATATTACAATTGTGATTGATTTATTAATAAATTTAATAAATTTAATTAATAAATCGAATGATTATATTATTTTTTTTATTGTACTGATTTTTTTTCCAGATGTTTTATAATTTATTAATTGAAATTGTTTAATTTTGTGGATTTTTTTTTTATCATTATTAATATTGTTTGATGATTAGTTTTATTTTTTATTTTGAAATTAATTAATAAATGAGTTATTAATTAATTATTAAAATATTACAATTGTGATTGATTTATTAATAAATTTAATAAATTTAATTAATAAATCGAATTATTATATTATTTTTTCTTTATTGTACTATTTTTTTTTTTATAATTATTAATATTGTTTGATGATAATTTTTGGTATTTTTCTCAAAAAAATAATTCTGATATATTTATATTTTATGAATATTGTTTATTTCGGATGATCTGCAAAATTATTAAGCCAGTATAATAAAAAAAAAACAAGTTCACTTTAATAATAAATTATGGATTTGAATGTATCAAAGATAATTCTGAAATAAATTCAAGAAAATTCAATTAATTACTGAACAATTACTGATGTAAATGGTTTGAAATTCAATGAGCAAATACAATACACTCATAAGCTGATGAAAGCTGATTAAATAATCGATAATTATTAATGTTTAATTATTTCGTCAATATTATTCTGAACTCTGGTATCAAATTTTAAAATCAACAGTAAAATACTTATGAAAAATATTTTTTCGTCAATCTTTTCCAATTGTAAGTAAATACAAAATAAGAACTTTACTTATTAACAACAATTTTTAAATATTTTTAGATTGATCTTGAAAAAAATTCAAGTTGAAAAATTCTCCATCAAAGTTGAATAAAATAAAAAAATAAAAAAATAAAAATCACCTTCATTTACATTTCTAAGTAGATACTTTGAACAAGACAGACCTCTACACCATCAGAATTCAAACAAACTGTCGGCTTGCACTTACAATTATACTACTTTCAAGATAAATTCACTTTTCACTCTCTCATTTCTTATTTATTTTCAATTCCACCTAATTTTTTTCATTATAAATTACATTTAATGCCACACTCTACTCACATTACATTAAACAAATTCAATCATTAATTTATCATAATTAAATATCCAAATTTCAATTTCCAATATTTTTAATTTCAAATAAACAAAACAATATTCTCCTTCGAGTTCAATAAAATTTTCATCCATTCATATTACTTTTATTTTTATAATTACCAATACTTTTTTATAATAATTTTTGATATTTTTTTCAAAAAAAAAAAAAAATTCTTGTTATAATTATTTTTCAAAAAAAAAAAAAAAAAATTTTGTTATAATTATTTTTTATGAATATTGTTCATTTCCGGTATGATCTGAGATATTTAACATTTTTCTAAAATAAACAATATTAATAAAAAATAATTATAAAAAAATTTTTTTTTTTTGAAAAAAATATTAAAATTCATAAAAAAATAATTAACATTATTATCAAAACTGATGAGATAAATATGTGATATGACATTAACATAAAATGCAGCTTTTTACCTTGCAATTATTGCAAGTAAAATAAGTTAATACCCCTCACGTCAACGCATAAATCAGCTGACTATCCCTTTTAAACATTAAGCTCGGTGACATTTTACACGCTGACCGTTTAATCCACGTGTCATCAAGCGCCCAAGATAATGAGATTTATGAACGTTGCGCGAAAGAGGATTATTTTTCGCGATGCAGACTTTTATTAAGTTCAGTGAGAGAAGAAGAATGAGAAACAGGGACAGTGAAGAAGAGTACAAGACAGAGATAACTCTGTCTGTGACGAGGAAAAGCTCAACTTTCTACATATACTCTTTTTCTTCATTTCCCTTTACCATTTATTTATTTATTTATTTATTTATTAATTTATTGTTTTCCAAACGACATAAAAGAAATAATAAAACAAATATTTGTCTCACATTCATAAAATAAAAATGACTATGCAATGAAATGATATAAAAATCATACAGCAGGTAATATTCTCATTGAAATATTTTATTTTATTATATTCCATCAGTTCTTGTGATGGAAAATCTTTTGATCATTTTTACGAAATAAAATAAATTGAATAATCGATTATTCGTTGTGAAAAGTGAATAATATATACTTGAATAACAAAAACACTCACGAAGTGCCATTGAAATTCACTGTCTCTCAAAGTGTCACACAGATATGTATATAAGTCTACGTACATATATATTTGTAATTTAATATTATCATATTTTTTTTATACACTTCTGTCAGTAAAAAGCTCTCATTGTTTATAGAATTGAAGGAATGAAATATTTTCTTTCTATTTTTGTACTACTTTTTTTTTATTTTGTTTGTTTCACTGTGGGAATCAAAAAGCTCTGACGTTCGCACAGTTAAAATTGATATAACAGAAATTCTGTATATTTATATTTAAAAACGTACAGGTGCATCAGACTTTAAGAGTGTGACTAGAGGAAGAAAATTTGAATTCTCAAGAAGGCACTCGCGAGCTATCAACCAGCAGTCACGTATTAGTATTAATGGAGTCATTTCTTCAAATCGATTTCCCATGAGTATTTACGAAAACTATTACGACTTTATACTCTACGTATAAATGTATGAATATATATAAGTGAAAATGAAATAAAATAATAAAATTATAAATTCGTTGAAATAAATGTGAAAAATAAAATGTTTATTACAAAATAAAAAAAAAATCATATTTAATAATACTCACAAACAATCTTCATCTCTCACGCACATTTATGAATATTAAATACACTCAATTAAAATTCTTCATCCAGAAAATCATTCAATAAATCTCTTCACAATCCCAATATTAAATTCATCACCAAAAAAAAAATAAAAAAAAAATCCAAACATTACATAAATAAATTACTTTCTCATAAAACAAAATAAAAATAATTTAAAAAACAAAAATTAATTCCCATCTTTACTGTTACCTCGTTCAATATATAACCCGATAATAAATTATTCTGATGAGTTTGAATTCACTTATTAAAATCAAGTTGAATTTTCACCATATCCATATATTCATTCACATAGTCTAAATATATACATACACACATACATACACGTATGTATATTAATTGCAACTTTATATACTCAGTCAAGAGACAGTGAATATAGTACCCACTATACACTAACTAAAACTCAAAACCCACCAATACATATATACATATATTATATATGAGTTTATTTAGCAAAAGTGGCGTCAAAGTGTTGATGGGTAAGTGCACGCCATAGTGGTAACATATTATATAGTTATAGAGAAACATTTTGTCGGAAATTGTCACGGAAAAGTGAAACGCGCAACTGAACAACGTGAACTGTGACCGAACGAGAAAATTTTACTACATATATATATATATATTTGTGTGTAAATGTGTAAGAGGTGCAGTGTAACGTGAAAGGACGAGAATGGTTTCATTTGTGGTTTAGTTTAGAAGCCAGTTTGCATGGTTTGTATACGCGTGTGGTTGTTAACGATATATGTATATTATATTATATATATATATATATATGTGTGTGTGTGTGTGAGAGTGTGTGGATGGATAAAACGGGGTAGTGACCAGGGGAGTATAGAGATTGGAGGAACTATCTCCAATGGTTGTGTCTAGTCTTCATGTGGCTTTTACCAACATTCTCCCTTGTTTCATTGTCGTTGATGTGAATTCTCCGTTATTTGTGCTTGTTCGAACATGTTTCATGGTTTTAATAACTCACAACCCCATTTAGGTACAGAACAAAAAATAATAATAGTGATAATAGTGATAGTCTCTGGGTGGATTTGTGGAATTTTATAATTTTTCTCGAATTTATATTGTGAGGAAATATATTTTAATTGTTTGGATTTATTTACGGAACATTGGGCTTTTTATTTGTGCTTTTTTTTTTATGTAATGTTATGTGGATTATGAAAGGGAGAGGGTCATTGAGCGAATAAATTTATTTGTTTTCAGATGGGTTTATTCAGTGTTAATAATTACTTTTGTTGAATATGATGGAAGGTATATGTGTATTGAAATGAAAATAATTGTAATTAAAAGAGCGGATTAATTTGTTGTAGTGTGATGGAATAAGCATGTTTGTTAACAGTTACTGAGTCTTATTTATTGATGTGAAGAGATGAATTTGTGTATAATGAATTAAAGCCAATGTCGGTTATTTCAAAGTGAACATTAATTTAAATATTTAATTTAAAGTATAATGCAAAAATATATTTATTTTAATTATAAAATACTAAATATATCTAGTATTTTTATATACCAAACTATCACTTAATATCACTATGTCCATTAGCATTCGCCAAAATTAATCATTCCAAAATCAAAAAAATAAAAAGAAAATTGAAAATATTTTATCAAAAATAAAATTAAATCCACTTCTACATTTTCTCAACGTGCATTTTTAATATAAATAATTGAAACATAATCATCAATCAATATGCCAGCGGCTGTGGGAATATACCCAATAAAAAAAATATAAATATTCAACAAATTTCAATTCCATCCACACGAAATTACTGAAAAAAAAAAAAAAAAAAATTTTCATAAAAATAATTCGATTAACGATCACGTGTTTCTATAATTTTTAAATTTATTTCATGCCTCTGAACACACATATATATTTAATGTTGAACCATAACTGCGGGCTAATCTCGGTTTTCCAAACGATTTTGGCCAGCTGTTAGGAATGATAATTGCTCTTGCCGCTTAGGAAACTTAGTCGCTGTGCGTTGAATTATAGATGCAACCAAGGTAGCATCAGTACACTATGTTTATCCTCCTCACTTATACCCACAACATTCCTATACTTGAATACATATACACATTTGAATCTCTGTGTGTCTGTATATGCTTCAATCCCCTTGCCTTATTCCTGAACGGCTGGCGCGCCAAGATATAATGTGCATAAGCGAAGCTATTTCACTCTCCAAGCAATGCTATATACGTGTTCAGAATAACAATTATTAACTTTAGATGACGCAGTTTAATTCACCATGGATTACTGTTGGTGTATGTCGTGTGTTTATAATAGCGTAACGATCGAGAACGTTGAAATATCATTTATTTTATACTCCTTCAATTTCAATATGAAAATTAAAATTACATTTGAAATAAAATAAAAGAAAAATGACAAAATTTCAATAAAATAACTACAGATAAATTGATATAAATTTCTTCGTAGTATATTTTAAAAATAAACTTGTTTAAAACTTTTAAATACACAATGAGTTCATTTATTTAATATTAACTTCGATAGTTTGATATTCCATTTCAGATTTGTGTATCTATCTGAATTATTTCAAGATTGTTCGAAATAGTTTGATTAATTTTATAACTCAGTTGATATAGTTCTACGAATCATTTGAAGATAGAAATTTATGTATGTATATTTTAGTACGTTTTCATATGTATATTTCATGATGGGGATTAAGTTGAAGGTGTATAGAAAAAGCTCGAGAGAATATAGTTAACTGATAGTGGAAATAGTTTGATGCTCGTGTGAATAAAAATCAAAATCCTCGATCATTTTGTTGAAATTATACAAAATATTTTCTTGTTCACTTGTTATATTGGAAATATCTCGCCCTTTTTATTCCTCTTCTTCTGCTTCTTTTTCAACTTTTTTTTTTCATTGTTTATTTTTTTTTTTCTGCTTTTATTCTCGACACTGAACGATGTGCTTTTATCAGTAACTATTTTTCGCGACCACTGAACGACAACGTCCAAGTGGACGACCCTTTTGCAAGTCCAATCTCTAGGGTCTCACAGTTTTATATGCGACTTCACGCGAAAAGTTTCAACTACTACTGAAAAAAAAAAAAAGAAACTAAATGGTTTATTACCGCAGTTTTCTTTATATTATTAAGAAAGAGAAAAAAAAAGTTTACAATTTACAATTGCAATAACTGTGCACATTTATCTTTGCGAGTGGACAGTAATATATTAGTGAAAGCAAAAATAAGAAGGAAAAATTTTTTTTCATCCCTTGTGGAGTTTTGGTTTATTTAATAACGAAATGAAGGATAAGTTCTCTTTGATTATGATTTTAACTTGGCACAGATGCATATGCATTTAAGGAGATAGAATTAAGCAGGTTATAACTTGTTGTAGTGTTCTTTTCATTTTTAAATTTATGATGGATTTTATCTTTGGATAATAATTATTTTTTTTATTTAAAGTAAAAGTTATGTTGGAATAATATGAAATAATTTTCTATTTAGTAATTTTTCATTTCTTTCGTTCATACACTTCAAGAACAAAATTTATTGACACTAAATAAACAATATTATACACACATATTTTATATTAAATATGTTTTATATAGAAATATAAATAAATTAGTATTTTTTATTTCAGACAAATATTTAATTCGTTAAATAATAAATGTAATTGCTTTAATTAATTAAATTAGATAATTTTTTTTTTGTGTAGATATTTTTAAAATGACGCTGGAACAAAGTTTTTCTCGCCAGCGATTTTGAGGACATTTCATTAACATGTTGGTCATGGACAAACAGATAAATAGAAAAAAATTTTGAGATTATTTTCTATGTGTGTTAAGTAATGAAAAATTTATTGCATTTCACATTTTCCTAATTCAGCTTTTCAAATAATTGCAAGAAATTCAGAATATTATAATGCATATTAAAACCGTGATTAAAATAAAAAATATATTTTAAAAAATAGTACAATAAATTCACTAAGCGGATTTGAGAATTCAATGTAAAAAAAAAATGAGCACCGCGAATTAATGTGGAACATTGTGAAGTAAATTTCTGTATATATAATCACTCATTCACCATACACCCTCATTAAAATTTCGCACTTCAACCCTGTATTAAAATTTGCCTTCATTCCATTTTATCCCAACGAAAAAAAAAAAAAAAAAATAATAAATACAAAATAAATAAATAAAGAAAAAAAAATCCTATTAATTATATCGCACTTTGTATTTTGTATTTTATATAAATTAAATACCTATACAAATTTTTAATTAAATATTGACCCAACTCAAGTAACAGTTTGTCAAAATTGAATTTCCAAATTTGCAATAGAGTTTCAGCAATGTAAAAAATAAATATTCCACGTTAGTTTATTTAATTTAATTTCTATATAAAATATAAATATAAAAATAAAAATAAGTAAATATTCATTAACTGTTGGTAAATAAAGCGCGTCAAAGTGTACTCAATTAAGACATCACCACCTGCCCAATAGCTCTTCTAGCGTGTCGAAGTTTACCAAACTCATTGAACCTGCAAACTATTTATATACTACTGACGTGTTCGCGGTGTGTAGAAACAGGTCTTGCGCAAGAATATTATCAAAGTTTCCTTTAGTAGAAACTGCATCTTCATCTACACATTCACATGCATTAATATATTTTACTCTTTTCCCATATACCACAATGGCGCATGAGCATATACACATATCTATATATTTCTCTTCGTTGGCGTCGTGCAATGGCAGAACAATAAAAATGAAACGGTAAAATAAATGGTCGTTCCATTGTGAGAATGGCGCAAAATGGCTTGCAACCCTTAAAATGCTCGTGAGCTTTGGGCCAAAGCTCTTGTTTCACCCTCTATCCTCATATTATTTTCCTCTTCTTATACTCACCCATCGCTCATCTTCCATTTTCAATTCCCCTAACGTATTAACAAACAGCCAAGCATTGAAATAATACAAATATTCCGCGAATAGAGAAAAAGAAAAATCATTTGTTTTTATTATGAATATTAATAGTAGAAATAATAAAATAAAAAATACGAATTTGCATTTATTAGTTTGATAATATTTATAGTAAATCGTAAAGAATATAAATTCAATCGTATGGATTTTTTTGAGTGTATTTCATTTATTATAGCAATAAAAGTACGGTAAAATAATTTTATTATGTATAAAATAATCATGAGAAAATTAATTTTTTTTTTATTATTAAATTCAAGAAATTTTAAATACAAATATAAAAATATTTTTTTTTCTTTTAGTTACTTGATAAAATCACAGAAATTTACGCTAATGAAAAACTTTTTTATAATTAATTTCGTAAAGCTTCAGTATGCTTTCTTAATACAAAAATATTTATAAAAAAAATTTAACTGCTCTGTTTCACTGTGAAATAAAAACAAAATGTGTAATTAAATTATAAAGTTGACCGAAATTTAATTTTTAATATAAAAAAAAAACAAATTTAATGAATAGAATTTATTAAATGTCAACGTTTACATACACACAGACACACAAACAATGTAGCATGTTACATAAATCAAAATACACTGTAAATAAAGTCCACAACAAAAATACTGGCATTGTATTTAATAATTTTAATGTACACATTTATTTCACATAACAATGATATTGTATTTATAATAAAACTGAGTAATATATTTTAATGCTATCTGTAATATTTGTTTATATAAAAAGTGTGAATTGAATAAACTATGTCGGTGTTCTGCGACACTTTTATTCTTATCTCACACGAAATTTGTATAATAACCATTCTCGTGTTGGTGATTTTTCCCAGTGGTGAAAGCTATTATATATATTTTCTGGCAGACAATGTCTCGTCGGTCGCGCACTAATGCGACACCACTGCACCACCGACCTTTCTCCACTTTTCCTCCCTCACACACACACCCTACTATCTCTCTCAGTTCATTCTACTCCTACATAGTTACATTCACTAACGTTTTATATAGTCACAGACACGGTATCTCGATATAGACGCGACAACACAGAACTGTTTTTCCCATTCTATTTCTCTCTCATTTCCAACTGTGTCTGAGGAGTTTTAATGGGTCACGGAAGCGTCCTCTAGATGCGTTATTTCCCGCGGTTTTCCCTACTTAGATCTACATATATACATTTATATATAATATATATACATATGTATGTATATTTTTTGTATTCATATTATCTATGTACAGGTGAAATTCATGTACATCTTACAGACACTGCGCAGATTTTTAGAGCTTTATTTTTTTGTTATTTTTAATTTGAGGGAAAAAAGTTGTTTTTCTGATATAACTTGCTTAAATTACTTTATATTATTTTCATATTTTCGGTAAACATAGCATAAGGAATAAAGAATCACATGCATTATAAAAATTATATTGATAAAAAAAAAAAAATGAAACAATTGAATTTATTAATGAAAATTAAATATTTGTGTTAAATTATTGTTTATTTGAGGTGAATAATTTTTGTTTATAAATTTTATTTTCGCACCAAATCGAGCAAATATCAATAAACTGTCGCCAGGAAGAAAAATCAGATTTAAAAAAAAAAAAATTAATGTTTTTTATTATAAATAAAAATACTTTGCAGACGTTGTGAAACAAAAATAAAAAATACCCACTGCGCCAGTGGGTATCCACAATTTTTTTTTTTTCCTCTTTAACACCCTTACAAATGCAGCCTGAAACTCAGAACCTGAAATTTGAATCATTAAAATTCACCACATACATTTTTATAAACACACAATATATTTTTTTCTTTTATTTATCCTGCCACAATAAAAACGAAAAAATCTCAAAGGCGTTTGCGTGCATGGAACGCATTTGTGTGGCAGTGTAAAATCGAGAAAAGAAGGGAGAAGAGAGAAAATGGAAAGTTGAAATGGAAGAAAAAAAAGAAAGATGTTGCTGCCAGAGAGGAAAACGGGTTACATTAATCTTTGAAAGCTACTGGGGTGCAATGCAAAGAGTACTATGCATTTATATGTATGTATGTATATATGTGTGTTCGTGTGCAGAGAGAGTTTATATACAATGTATTAGTGTATCCATGATTTTGAGAAAGAGAAGAGTATGAGGAGGCTTTAAAGTAATTGAATGTTTTAACCGCGCAACCGTTACGTTACGTTTCGCAATACGAAACTTGAGACGCCAACGATAACTATGTCGTCTCGTTATGCCAGCTGCGATAATGAGCAGACTACCTCAGTGAATATATGTATAAATGAGAAAAGAGAGATATGGTTTGTGTATAATATGAAAACAAATAACAATACACTAGTATTTTTCCTTCTCGGTTTTATATTTGTGTATATTTAATTGTTTTTTTTTTTACGCAATACTGAGAGGAAAAATTGTTAAGATTTTATTTTTTATTGTCATTATGGTTGTTATGTTTAATAGTGTTTTTTTTTGTGTAAAGATAATTTTTTATTGAATGAGAAATAAAAAAATAGGTGAGATTATTTCATTTTTTGAGATAAAGTTTTTTGTACTATTTTTAATTGTATGAAAATTAGTTGGAATGAAATGAAAATAGATATAATAAGCTGATATATCTGTCTGAGAATAAATCAAGATCAAACTTGTCTGATGCAGACAACATTTTATTATAATTCCTGTTTATAAAACGACGTAGAATATTTGAGAGAATTTAAAAAAAAAAAAATCAATTGTATATATTTAATTTTATTGCCTCGAGCATTAAACTCTGCATCCAATACAAAACTTTGCATTCTTATATTTCCTCTAGAATTTCCCAATTCGAAAATATCCAGTCGAATTATTCTATCACCATGAAATTATTATCTACAAAATAAATTAATCTCAAAAATAAAACAAAAAAAAAATTTTTTTTATTCAATTAATAAAACTATAAAAAAATTTATTCCATACAAAAAAAAATAAAATACATAATCAACAAAACCATATTGCATTAAAATAAATAATAAACCAAATTCCCAACAAAAAAAAATTGTCAATCAAAAAAGAATATTAATCGAAAATACTTTGGCACTTTGCAAATGTCTGTTTAATTATACCATCCTGCACTTTGCAAAGCAAATCTGATGTCAGATCTATACACATATATACCTACCATATTTACATAAATACATACATACAAGTACATAAATAAATATAAACCAGGTGGACGAAAGACTGAAGTAAAAATATAACTCAAGAAAACAAGAGAGAAAAGTTGACGCGGGGGGTACATAAAGACAGTAACTCCAGTTGATCCTCGCACCCTACACGATCCCTAACCCATACATACATACATACATACATACATATGTACACATACATCGTGAGAGGACATTCAAAGGATTAGTGAATTTCACTTGCACCATCGAAGACGCTTGCACAGACACCAGAGCTTTAATTCTCCATCACGATCCCTATTGCCAACTATTAACTGCATCTAATTACAAGGTCCAATGGCAACGTAGATGTATAATTAATGGCCCAGAGATTTACGCACAGATGCACAGATCCACGTAATATATATTGTTGAATCATTTTGCATAAGATCGCGACCTCAGCTTCTCTTATTTCATCTTTATTTATTTATACACTGAATGCACACTGATATTCCAGTGATCGTAAATAGTCTCACGTATCTTTACTCTTATTTCATATACATATAAATTATATATTATATGTATAATATGTTTATACGATAAATGTATATTGTCCTTTGATGTATGCTGTTAATGTGGAAATGGAACTCATGGAATACGTATATAGTTTCCGATTAATTATAAGCTGATCGTTGGGTCTTTTCATACTGTTTCTCAACGTCGTCGTAATTTTCCACAGTAATTAGTTCGAATTACCTAACTGGAGAAGTAAGGAAAATTTCATTTTCGCCACGTTGAAGTAACACAAAGATATAGAGGAAGAAAGGAGATTGCATAAGGAGACGAGGGTAGATTGTTGGTGTGAAAGAGAATGAGTGAGTAAGTGAAAGAGAAAAGACGTGGAGTTTGTTCGTTGAGAGATTTTCTCGAGAAAGCTATAAATTTTCTGCCCTCAGTATAGTACAGTTCATGTTTATCAAGTGTGTAAAATGGTTGAGAGTTGAATAAGTGAGGAGAATAAAAAATAATAAAATTAATAGTAGCTTGAATATAAAAAAAAAAAAAAATATCTGAATATATTTATGGATTATTATATAAATAATATATAAAGACTATTAAGTAATGAGCCATGGGGAACCATGGATGAATTATCTTGATGCAAGTTCATGATGGGAAATTTTTAGAATAAAATGAGACTAGCTTTTGTTTTATTAAAGTAATTTTATCTTTGCCAAAGCAATCGCACAAGTCAACGTTGTACATATGTATGATAATTTTGTGTACATAGTTTTAATAGATATGCATAGATAGCTATAGTTGGTATAGTTGTGTATAAGTATTTAAATGAGATAGGAGTAGACGAGTATTCTGAGAGAGGAAAGAAATATATAGAATAAAGTACAGCGTACAAACAATTTGCTGGAATAAAAAAGTTAGCTGCTCAATTTATCGTTTAAGTAGCATCGTTTACGAAACTTGAATTGTCGAGGAAAAATCCTTCCTTTTCTCTTTATAATTTATTTGCATCTGAGGATATATAAAATGCAAGCGAAAAGATAGTGTAGTGGAACTAGTTCAAACTGCTGACAGTCCAAATGGCAGTAGTAAAGTACCGAGTTTCATCAGACACCAGACCAAAGTATGTACATATGTTTATTTTGTTTGGATACAATGCAGATTTAAGTCTCAAGCCTATGTACTTTTTTATTGATGCTGTATTATATAGAATAGTTTGAATAATATTTTGTGCAATGTCGGAATTTTTTTAGGTATTTATTTGTGGATAATTAATAAATAAAATGAAATAAATTTATTTCGAAAAAATATTTGGTTTGATTTGATGATTTCAGTTGATTCAAATAATTTTTTTTATTAATGTCTGGAGATATATTGCATTATTTGTAGTTGTTAGAATGGAAAAAAGAGAAAATTGAAAGCGAAATCGAAAAGTTATGTAGTGATTTTTCATAATTTTTATTTTTATTTGAGATATTTTTTTACTGAACTATTTTTAAGATTATTTCATGTCATTGCCAGTCATGACCAGATAGACAGTTGGGAAAATGTTTGCAAAGTTCGTTATTCGTGGCTAGTAATTATAAAACTTGATTTTCCAGCTGAGAAATTTTTTTCTTTTTTTTAAATTTATAAAAAAATGAAATATATTATTTTACAAATAAATTGCAGTAACTATAAAAATGAATGAAAATAAAGACAGATTATTCATAATCAAAAACTTCTGTTAATATTTTTCATCAAATAAAAATAAAAAAAAATATTCAAAAAAAATTTTTTTTTGAACAAAATCAAAAAATCCAATCTTCAATTCTATTTATCAAAATATTTTTTCAATCTCTCCCTTAAATTTCATTCTGGTATCTTCATAAAATTTGTCATATTCTCATTCTCAACCCTAAAAAAAACAATAAAAACAATCAAGTATAAATAAATAATATAAATAAATAAATAAATATTTTCCACCATTCCACCTTTTTAATTTTCCTTAACTATTCCACAGTGTCATAATTTCGCCAATTATATGAAAACTTTACCAAACATAACGTCATGACAAAATGTAGTTTTGATTAATTTATACTTTATCTCCAAAACCATCAACATTTTCAAAGTACCACTGCAATAGACGCTTGATATGTGAGAACTCGCCTACAACTGATGAGAAACATCGTGATCATATACGGAAATACAATTAACTAAACATACATACATTCACACGATATCGTTATACATTAATTTCAAGCATTAACCAACAAAACTTTGTCAGAATTTTCAATGTGCTTATGTGGTTATCTCAGAATCAGCCACCGCATACTGCAGTATACAGGCGCCAATTGAATTGACATACTACATACGATGCACACGAATAACCTGATGAGTATATAATTTATATATAATAAAGTAATGAATTTATGGCTTGTGATTCATCAAATATACATTCCATCAACTATTATACATACTCAATAAAACCTACACAAATATTTTACAACTAATCAAACGATATAGATACTTCAAAATACACAAAATAATTCCTCAATATTATTTCACAAATTCATTTCACTAAAAAAAAAATATCTCACACTAATTTCTATTTATTTATTTAAATAAATATCTGACAATTGATTCAAGTGTATGCCATTTATACACAGCTAACATCTTCAACACTTACATTATAGTTTCTAATTGAAACTTTCTACATTGACGATCCAACACAGAGTGTGTCAGTAGGTGGCACAAAGCATTAACCAACTGCCTCATTATTCCTTTCACTCTATCCAAAGTCTCTTTATCATTTTACCTCAGGCTTTTACCCCGAATATCTACTACGAAACGAAAGCACACACATACACAGACAAGAATATATATCCATATATCTATTCATATATGTATATATTTTTTAGAAATGTATAATACAAAGGACAAAGGAATTTCGTTTGATGAAAGCTACCACACTACACTATGAAAACCAAAACCACATATCCTCTCGTCGCTTGTGCCATTCATTTAATTGTTAATGACGATAAAGTGCGTATAGTTGTATACCACAATGACACACGTAGCTTTAATATAGTCCCACTGTGGAATGTTAAAGGCAACCAATAGCAATTGCCATTTTAAATCTGTCCTCATCGGACTTTAATGTTAATATATTTATAAAGTGATAATGTATATTGTTTCGGTGGGGAATCCTCTTTTGTGATTTCTCTGTCGGTGTCAATTTCATTTGCATTAATGAGAGAATTCAAATGATTTAGTTGACAGTATTAATTTGTATTTATTTCCTTTGATCTTTTGAACATTTTATATACAATCAATGAACATTTTCGAAATGGCTTTTTGTTTATTTACGTTTGGTATAATCATTTTTATTTGATGATATTTATTTATTGTATATAAACGCAGGATATTTTTTTTTTTTTGTGTATATTTATTAATGTATAATTAATTTTCTTTTTAATTTGATTTTGGTTTTTTTCATTTGCACGCTTTGAATCTATAATTAACCGCGAGTTCACGCGGCGTATTCAATTGAACTTTTAACCGCATTAATTTCCAAGTGGTAAATCAGTTTAGTGCAATTTCAATTTCGCACTCGTGCACACACGTATGATTGTAATTTTCTATGTACTTTGTATATATGTACATTCATTATTCTACAAAGTGTTGATAGGCATCTCATTTATTTAAGTGAATAGCTTTTATAAATAAATAATATGCTTTCAAAGTCCACTGTGTACTTAATTATTTATCAATGGGTTAAATGAAATAAATATATTTATTTTTCATTTGTATATTATTTATTTTATGATTGAAATATATTTTTTAGGCGAGTGTAACAATTTTAATTTTCTTAACATTTTATCAAAATTTCGAGAATTGGCAGATAATATTTATATAAATATTTTTCATACAAAATTAATGCAACAAGCGGAATTTATTTTGTTGTAAAAAATGTTTAAAGTGCATGGCTTATTGTTAATCTCAGACTCTCCCTCATAACCTGCTGATCAGTAGTGTGCGACTTGGCAACGTTGCAATAGCGCGGGACAATTACTTTTGACTAATTTCTTTTAACAATAATTAAAATAATAATTAATATTTACTCGCGATTATTATTAATATTGCAATTACAAATATTATTTATTATAATTCAGTTTGTTATTAATTTAAGGAAAATTTTTTTTAGTTGAAAAAAACATGAGTTCTACTTGTTGATAAATTCGAAGGCTTAGAAAATATAATAAATAATAAAATTCACTTTTTATATATATTGATAATAAATTAAATATTTATTGACGTACAATAATAAAAACGAACAAACAATTATATAAAATGACAAAGAATGCATAACTATCGTAATGTTATTTTACCTCTCTAGAATAATATTAATTAATTTATATAAATCTTCAATTTTTAAAGAATATATTTCTAACCTCAAAAAATCTACTCTAAAACACAAAATTTCACCTTGATCAGTTCGAGACAATGCAAGTATGAGACGTTGCCAAGTCGAGTGAAGCAACGCAGTAGGTCAATTTCGGCGTTTCTGCGCATGAAAGGTGGGGCAAAAGAGCGCACTGCTGATCAACTAATTCTTATAGTATAAATCGGTAATTTATAAAATAATTTATATTATTAAATTCTAATCTCATTATTCGAAAGTTTATAATAACGTGGGTTGTTTAAGTGAAATTAAAAAATAAAAAAAAAATTCGCCCGAACAGGGACTTGAACCCTGGACCCTCAGATTAAAAGTCTGATGCTCTACCGACTGAGCTATTCGGGCAACTGAGGTACCCGGGCACTTTAGCACTATTTCAAGTTATTTAAAAAAAAAAAACAAATAAACAAAAATTATAAATAAAATGAACAAAAATATACAGAAAATTTCAAATTTCATCTCTGACGTAATAACAAATTAGATTTTGATGTAAAGTAGCCATATATTTTTTTTTAGGCGAGTGCCTCGAAAAACGACTAGAGTCCCTAAAATGATACTTTCTTCTACACTTTTTTAAATTAATAAAAAAATGAAATACAATATTTTATATATCCAACACGAATGATTTTATTTTATAATTAAATAAACAAATTTTAAAAAAATAAAAAAAAAAACTCAATTAAAAAATTAAATACATATTATACATATATATATATATATAATATACATACATATAATGATATAATATAATAATATTTAATGTATAAAAAACAATACATTATTGAATTAAATAAAATATTAAATATTATTTTATTTATTTCCCATAATTAAATAAACCAATTTAGAAAAACAAAAAAAAAACTCAATTAAAAAATTCTGAAACATTTACAATTAAATACACGTTATACTTATACATATAATAATATTTAATAAATAAAAAAAAATATATTATTTAATAAATTAAATATTATTTTATAAATTTCCATTTTTTTTTTTTTTTCAAAGCTTTTCCTTATTCAACGTTGCAAATTTTCCCAAATCATAAATTAAATATTTCAAAACAATAATTGAGTTGAAAAATATAAATTTATATACGACAGTGCATCATAAAAAAAAAAAAGGTTGTACATATATTCATATTTTTCACAGCGCCACATATATAAATATATATTTTATGCTGAATTCATCTTCATCACAGTATAACACTTTGTCTCACTATTATGATGATAAAAAGCGTCTGGATATATAATTTTATTCAATATATCCGCAATATATTTTTTTCTTATTTCACTTGAAGAAATGCAAGGAAAAAAAAATGAATGAAAAAATTGCGAGAACACTACGATGCCTCTACGGAATTCCTAATGGAATCGTGAAAGTCACTGAAGTTGAAAGAACGAAGATAAGTGAATTTAGAGCAGCCCCATTCATTTTCTCTGAATAAATCGTCCGCAGGGATATATAAGTCAAATATATACACACAAATATATATATATAGTTCATATTCACTACTTCTTCGACAAATCAAAGGATCTTAAGTGGTCATAATCCAGAAAAAAAAATTATAAAAGCAAAATAAATGAATAATATAAATATAAAAGCACGTGTATTATATAAAAATTGCTGTTGAAGAAATTGATGCATTGGAAATTATTTTAAAAATATATAACTAGGATTAATAATTAATGCAAATTCAAGACGTTGCTGGAATGGAATTATAGATGAGTAATTTTATAAAGGAAAAGAAGAAAAAAAAAGAAACACTTTGAGAGCAGATAAAAAATGAACGAGAAGAAAAAATGAGATTAAATAGCAGAGAAAAAGTAAAAGAAAAAAAAAAGCGATAGAATTTTTTGTCATGTGTCGCAATTTTCAATTTTTCCAAGTGAAGTGTTGAATTTTATTTGGGAGGGTACAACGAGGGGTAAAAAAGAAGATGAGAATAAGACAATATGATTGTTGGAAAAGGAAAAAATATATAAAATAGAAAAAAAAAAAAAAGTGTTGAATGAAAATTGAGAGAAAGAAAAAATCAATTGTGAATTGTGTTCGAAGTGGATGGGCGACGATTACTATACACTCAGTGGGTTTGGTAATCGACGCAGCATTAGTGAAAGCTCAATGAGCACAGCAAAAAAGCTCAATGCAATGAGAGGAGCTTTCTTCCAAGACGGCAAGGTAATAATGTTTGCGGGTGATTCTTATATTATAGATGAGAAAAATCCAGGATGAATTTCCTGACGGAACTAACTGACATTAAAGCTTATACTTGCTGCATAGGCAGTCTCTGCTCAACTTATATTCACTCTTCAAGGAAATCAATGTTGGGAGTTGTCAAAGAAACAATCCGCGTTGATCTCTTCATCAATTGAATTGACATTCGTTTTCGTGCAAGCAATTTAAGCAAATAAATAAAAGTTTAAATTAAATAATAAATATTATTCGACAATTCTACAAATGTTTTAATATTTATTATATACTTTAGTATCCTGTGGGTGAGTACATGTAATCTAAATTGATAACGGTCGGAATTATTTACATTGGTGGAGAGAGGAACAAGTTATTGATGCGTACCAGAGTTTCTTTCATTTCCGTTAGAAGAAACTTTGATGGTAGAATATTACTAAAAATATATAACATCATTTCCGAACAGCTATATGAAATATATAATTAGTTTTTCTCTACGTGGATTGGGATATTTACTGAATCGTTTGAGAATTTATATATTTTATAGTGTTGTGATATTAAGAAAAATTTTATATCAGAATTTGTAAGGAATTTAATATCGTAAAGTGGGGATTAATAATTAATTTTTCACTCAGCAAAATAAGTTTAGATGTATAAATTATGCGTGATGAAATATTTAATTTTGAATACTACTGTGAACTATTTTATGTAATATTTGATAAATATAATTAATTTATATTTATAATATATTAATTTTTGATACAATTAATGATAAATATTTTCTTTTAAAATTGTGAAAATAAAAAATAACAATTTGTTTCTATTCTCATAAATTTTTTTTGTAACAATTACACTAATTTTAGAATATTTTGTGCGAATAAAATATTTCGAATAAATCGATGATATTTTAAAAATAAAATAAATAAAAATATGTTAGAAATTTTATTTCACATTAAAATATTAATAAAAAAAAATTCACGCGTCATTTATTTGACCTCTTAATATTATGAATACTAAAATTGAATATAAAATATATTTGTTAACATAGAATATAATGTTTTCAGATGAATATTCCAAATTGAAATATATCGATAAATGGATTTGCACAAATTTCACTATTTCGTCCTTTTCGTATGTATGAATGGTACCCTTGAAATCAACAGTCTCAACGTAATCCGTTCAACCTAACCGCAAAACCGGATAATACAAACAGATCAAAGCCACCCTCTATCCCACCCCCTCACCCACATCATATACAGAGCACTCGGTGGGATTACGTACTAAAGTCCGATTGATTTAAGACGAGTATTCCACTACGTTACATTCATTAAACAGTTAAATAAAGAAAAATAAAAAAAATAAATAAATAAAACAAAACAAAAATATTAATTAATATTAACTTAGAAAAAAAAAATAATACCTATTCTACGTAAAACCAAACAAATTCATCATGTAATTTACAATCCACAATATACTACTATATTTATTACAATAACAATTAAATATAATATTAAATAATAATTATAAAACAAAAAAAAATTTATTATTTAAAAAAAAAAATACTTATTTATATTTTTAATAAATATATAAAATTAAATAATTAAGAATTAAATATATGATACTTATATAAACAAATCAACAATAATTATTATGCAATGACATAAATTATAACCAACATTATTTATAAATAATAATGATAATAATAATAATAATAAAATGAAAAAAATAAATAAATAGAAATAATAAAAATAAATAAATAATAAATAATAATAATAATAATAATAATAATAATAATAATAATAATAATAATAATAATAATAATAATAATAATAAATAAATAAATAAATAAATAAATAAATAATAATGATAATAATAAAAATAATAAATAATAACAAATAATAATAATGAATAATAAATTAATGAATAAAAATAAATAAAAATAATAAAAATAAAAGTAAAATATAACAATAAGAAATAATAATAATAATAATAATAATAATAATAATAAATAAACAAATAATAATAATGATAATAATAAAAATAATAAATAATAACAAATAATAATAATAATAATAATAATAATAATAATAATAATAATAATAATAATAATAATAATAATAATAATAATAATAATAATAATAATAATAATAATAATAATAATAATAATAATAATAATAATAATAATAATAATAATAATAATAATAATAATAATAATAATAATAATAATAATAATAATAATTTGAAATTATAATTTATAAAAATAAATTGATAACTATATATAATTCAAAAATGTAAAATAAATAAAAAAAAATCACAGTAACCATAAAAGTGTTCATATTTTATAAAATAAAAGATAAAAAGTTTTCAAATAAAAAATATCAGCACCTTGTCATTATTTATATTTTTTTTTTATATTGATATCATCGATCACTCTCTCTCTCTCTCTCTCTCTCTCTCTCTCTTTTTCTCTCCCCATACGCACATCAATTACAAGTTATCTTTCATGTATGTCACAATACTGTGATTATCAAATTTATTTTGTATTCTCACTTATATGTATGCAACCAACAACAAATTCTCGTCTTTCACTCAAGTTTTGTGCCACCAACAACATAAGTTATCCTAACCCAGCCCATTCACATTTACCAAACGAAAATACGTCTTCCTGTCACTGAGAAACCCACTGAAATATTCGTACATATCTCTAAACTAAGTTTTCACACCATCTACAAAGACAATATGCTCTGATATGCACATTTCAATAGTATTTTATTTATATGTATGTTACACCCACCGAATTTTTATCGGATTTTAGTCTCCCCCATGCACTGACCTAACTCGTAATAGTTTATGTATTTTAGAGAGATAAACAAATAGGGGAAATATTGCTTGAAATTTTTTGAATAATTTTCACATGTGTAGAAATAAACGCAAAGGGATGCAAAATTGTGATGTGAAAAATGCGTTAATTTGCCTGGGTGTTGGAAGAAAAATATAAAAAAAAAAATGAGAATGAATAATAAACCGTTTATATTTATATACATATATTTTTTAAAATTTATTTTGCATAATTTTTCATTCTTCTACCACATTATTTGTTATTTATTACACTCATATAAACACTTAAGTATACTTGTAAATATTTATACATGAATAATATTACAATAGAAACTGAAACTTTTCTCTCGATATTTATAAATCAAAGTTATTTAATCAAGATATTATTTCCAGTTGAATAAATTAATAATCATCCATAATAAAACTTTTTCATATTTTTATTTTTTCATTATTTAATAAAATTACATCATTTCAAATAGAAAAAAATTTATAAATAAATTCAGTCATGCTTGAATAATTTTTCATATTCAAACCCATACGAATATAAAATTGATAATAAATTCCAAAACTAATTGGATGAAGAAATAAAACAAACAATAATAAAAATCGATTGAAATCTCAGCAATAAATATAAATAAAGGATGTAATTGGTTTACTAGTAGATCATTATCACAAATAGTATCTCCATTTTCTGCAAGTCCACACAGTTTAATACTGATAAAATCATACAATTAGGAAATATCGTAAAATGACGACTATAAATTTCACCAAGAAACCAAAAGAAAACTCTATTCGAAGTATGAGGTAAAGCATTGTAATAAAGGAAGGATAATCCTCTCAATTTCTCTTTCTATCTCATTCACTATCTCAAGTTTTAGAGTATACTCTCGTCGTCGTCGTCGTAACCGTCACCTATACGGGAATTATCTCAACTCTACATAGACTATATATCTACAAGTATAGCACATACTCATTTCAACCGTCTGCGGGCTCTATAACGACGGAACAAACCAATTTCCTGCTAATGATGTGGAAGAAAATCGAGTATGAAATGTAAGAAAATTTCAAATGATTTGTGTTTGTGCATTTGGCTCATGATCTTATGAAATTTTCGTGAATATTATCAAAATAATAAAAATATTTGATAGAATTTACTTCTCTATTAGGGTTAATGACCTGGTAATTTATAAGAATATACGAAATTATAAAGGGTAGAGATGAAAGGCGATGTAAAATTAAAGAGAAGAAGAAAAACAAAAATAGCAATGAAAATATTCAAGCAATGTTTGAATTTAATTTCAACTACAAGAGCTTTCATGAAACAAAATGGAATTAAATTCAATTTTATAATACGATTTTACATGATGACCATCTCCATTCTCTCATTTTGTCCACATTACGAAGAGGAGAAAAGCAACTATGACAAATATAAGAGATGCAAGTTGGATGGAAGAAGGCAAAAAGGAACTTTAAAATACTCTAGGATTGTGAATAAACGACATATTTACTGTGCTCTATACTTATTGCAGGTGGGTATTTTATATAACAAAGGTATACATATATACGGTGAGAAGAAGAAAATATTCTGGATAGAGAGCGACAAAATTCAACTGACAGATATTTTTACTTTAACGAGACATATAAACATTTCTTCTTTTACATTTAGAAACTTATTTCCTTGATTTTTTTTTCTCTACTTTTTTGTATATTATATTTATATGTGTGTATTATTCTTTCATGCCTTTGGGCTAACCATGCGTTTTATTTTTCTTTCATAAAATAAAGCAGTGTGCTTACTCAAAGAGATTTCTAAAAGGGAATTTACGTTTGGAAAATGTTTTTTACTTCACAAAACGTTAAAGTGTATGTGTAAAATAAAAAAAAAGATGAATAAAATGTTCAGGAAAAATCAAGTAACTTTTTTAGTTCATTTTTCTGTTTTACTCAACTTTAAAGTCTTCTATTTTATCTATGGAAAAGGAGAAAATAAATACGATAAACATCCTGGCAAAGTAGTTTAATGATTTAAAAATATTTCTTTTAATTTTTTCGTGTAGGAAAAAAGTCAATGAAAATTATAGTTTTATTTAGTTGAGAATTTTTTATCGCGACATGGGTCAATGAATACATTATAAATAAATTATTTATAAACGCTAATATATCTCAGCCTTCCTAGATAAATAAAAAATAAATAAAATTTTTAAATAAAAAATTTTATTCAAATCTTTCCAAAAATTATTACTAAATAAATATTTTTAAACACTCGCCATCTCTAAAACTTTACTTATCATCTATTCATCCCACAACGCCAACAAAATATATAATTAAAAAAATCCTACCTTACCCCAAAAAAAAAAAAAAAAAAATCGCTAATTTGTGAATAAATTAATTCAACTCTCGATAAAAGACTGTTCACCAATATCAATTAATCGTGAATATAAAAAATTCCTGGACACGTTAATCGAGTGTGAAAATAAAATGACAAAAATAAAATCAAAAAAAAAAAAAAAAAACTCCCCAAATGGAAATAAAAAGTGCTCGAGCATTCCCAACGAGCGTCAGAGAATTTTGTTCACTCGCTCAACAGTGAGTGAATTGACGCGCAAATACGATACACGCGGGATTCTCATATGAACGAACTTGGTTTCAAAATGAAAAACCGTGAGTGAGATAAATAAAAAAAAAAAAAAA